>FXXK01001737.1:0-42638 GCA_900184695.1 Betula pendula | reverse complement strand
TAATGAAAACTAATTTACCTATTCAAAAAGCCCACTTTTTTATTTTGCTTACTTATTTTTCAACACAAATTCTAACAAATTATCTATTTGACTATCTAGTTTTCTTAAAAAATTATTTTTCAATATTTTTTTATTCATTACTTTTCACCCCTCTCTCTCTCTCTCTCACTCGCTCACCACGCATACCTCCCTCCCCTGAATATAAACCAATGACATTGACAAAAATTCCAGTGAATTTGTGCGTTAAGGTTGTTGTGAAGTTGAATATCTGAATCTAAATGAGGTTTATGCAACTCCTTAGCTATCAATCTCAACCTTCAAGAAGAAATAGTGAAAACAAATCTAAAGAGAGAGAGCAATAGATATTTTGGTTTTCCTTGAATTGGGTCTCAAATTTTTTTCTTATTTCTATGTTTGGCAGCCGAGAAAGAGTAAGAGAGAAAAAAAGGTAATGGGTTTTAATTTTTTTATTGATTTTCTTTAGTTTTTCATTCTTAACTATTGGGGACCCAGTAGAACAACAAAAAAAAAAAAAAAAAAAATCAGATTTAGAACACAATTTGGCTGGGTCTGTGGAAGGCTGGAAGCTTTGGGTGAGAAAGATAGCGACGGAGGGGGAGAGGGAGAGAAAGAGAGAGAGAAGAAAATAATAAACAATAGTTGCTAGTGTGGGCAGTAAAATTTGACTACAATAAAAAATTAGACTTTACCTCCGCGGGAGAAAAAAAAAAAAAGGCTAATAATAGTCAAATTTGACTATTTTAAAAGGGTTTGCCTATTCTGTTGGAAATGCTTCTAACTATCTAAACAGTAAGATAACCAAATGGCATATGTCATTGTTCTAAGAATCCACTAACTGGTGCTATTTTATTTATTGTTATTTTTTTTAAAGTACTCTAAATAAAGTTAGATCATCATACTTTTAAAAGTGCATATCTTTCTCTCTCTCTCTATTTATATATATTTTAGAAGTATTTAGTGGTGACAATTTTGTGTCGCATGAATTCGTGTCAAATTATAAATATAAAATTGTATAAGTCAACTCTAATTCAATCAAATTAACAATAACAATTTAAATTCATATCAAATTTGTTGACCATGTAAAACTTTATCAGTCCTACACGTAATTGACAAAATATTAATTATTCTATAAAGAATTAGGCACACGCAATTTGTTCACCAATTCCAAATATTATTAATTCCCCTTTTGGAAGGAAAAGGTGGATTTCCCTTAGGTGGGTGGAGTTGTGGGGGTTTAGAAAGTTAACAATATTCTAATTTTACTTGGCATCTTAAAATGGAATTGGCATGTTCTGTAACTAGAAATGCTCAAATGGCCGCCCTTATTCCCTTATTTATAGCATCCAAGACGTGGGTAAAGTTAGGCTGGCAGGAGGTTTACAGCTCAGAAAGTGATCCAAGATGAAGACGCTCCTACTGTTTTTCTTGACAAATGTACTTGTCCGTGCCGTTTTATGATTATCTTAAATTGACAGCGGCCATTCAATACTCATTAATGGTTCTCTGTTGATTTATTTGCATACTCTATCTTGTCAAACATTTTAAAATACTAGATCGTATCTCCAAGAAAGTGACTTCTTATGAACCAAAAGAATAAAAAAAAAAATATAATAAACAAAAAAAAAGTGAAGAAGAAAATGTAGCGTTTTGGTGCTAACTAAGTACCATTTTTGTAAATCTATAGTGATTTCAACAGGCCATCAAAGTTGACAATCTTGCATAATGCTCTCTTGAAAAAAGAAAAGAGAGAGAAAAAAATAGCTAAGAATAATAGAAAGGGCTTATTCAGGAAGAAGATGCAAATGAAAGGAAAATGTTTGGGAAGGTGGGTGAAAAAAATTAAGTAATAAATTTAATTATTTAATGATTGACACAGGTAAGAGGCTACAATTAAAAGTTGGACTGTAATTTTTCAAATTTGGTTGGAAAAAGTTGTTATAGTTTAGTTTATAAAATTGTTATATATTTCTTAATTATGTGAGAAGTAAATGTTTTAATAGCATTAAAAGAGTTAAAAAAATTATATTACAAAAAATACATGTACATTATTAAAAAAAAATTGAATTTCTTACACGGTAAGATTAACTTTCCTATCCATAAAAAAATGTATTGCTGCAAAGGAAATAACAATTGTTGTCTGCCTGGCCCCTATTAGGGGTATTGTCAAAGAAAAATGATTTCCAAGCAAGCATTCGCATGCCAAGTGGCCTCCATCAAAATCCACCACTATTTAAATAAACTAATAAAAATAAAGAAATAAATAAATGAACAAGTAGTAGACTTTGGGAGTATGACCATGGACGGCTGTTGGATGACCGCAAATAGAATAATTAGTAGAAAAAAGATATATTATTATGCGACAATGCGCATGAAATTTTGGTACTACAATAATTTAATGAGTGCAATGGGGATTGCAGCTTCAGTGGTTGAGCCAAAATAAAAAAAAAAAGAAAATCGTGGCCCTTTCATATTGCCTTTTTCCGCCTCTAGACCATCTCTAAGAGTCCTGCTAGGCGTCCGCACAAGCGGAATGCCTAGCGTCCGTTTCCATAAGGAAAAAAAAAAAGAAAAAATGAAAAAAAAAAATACTTTTTTCTAATTAAAAAACAGATTTAAGTTTATCAAATCTCAATTTATTTTTCTATTGGCTATGAAATGGGGAGAAATAAGCCTGAACTGTTTTTTGTTAAAAAAAATATTTTTGTTATTTTTTTAAGTGTAAAAAATAACAAAAATATTTTTTTTACACAAAAACAGGTTCAGCTTATTTCATCCCCATTTCAATAGCATAGGAAAAAAATAAATTGAGATTCTGATAAATTTAAATCTGTTTTTATGAAAAAAAGGTGATTTTTTTTAGTTTCTTTTTTTTTTTTAAAGGGAAAACGGACGCTGGCCGTCCCCGTCTGTGACGGACGCCCCCAGCTCTACTACATCTCCTAAAGGACTTAAAAGTTATGTTCATAGTTTAAGAGTAGTTAATTAAAAGTTTTTTTATTTTTTATCTATTTTAGTTAATGATCTTTTAATACACTTTTATTTAACCCTCTTTAAACTAAGTCCATTCTTAAACTAGTAAATATTTAACATAAAGAAAGAGAGAAGGAGAGAAAGAAACTATACAAATATTTAACATCATAAAATTTGCATTTTACATACCAAATCCAAATCACATAACCCATTTAGGAATGCTCAAAAGCAAAAACTAGAAAGTTCCAATGTCCAATTATCTAATTGCCTTTTGGCCAAATCTGTGGGAACAATCAGAAAAGTCAATCAAAGTTATGAATTAATAGTACTTGAATTCAGGAAAAAAAGAGAAAAAGAAAGAACAAGAAAAGAAAAGTGTGCATTAATGTTTCTAACCTTAGCACTTCATCATCCCTTGAATTAATTAGCATGGAGGTACTATATCATCAAGTTGAACTATTAACTACAAGTTAAAATAGAAAAAAAAAAAAAAAACTACAAAGTTAAAACCACCATTTTCTGTGTAAAAGTAAAAAGTGTTGGAAAATTTTCAATTTGGTGGCTGAAGTTTGGTAGAGGAAGCCAGGTTGACTTTGACTGGAGTGTGCACTCAAAATTCAAGGTCTTTTTTTTTTTTTTTTTTTTTTTAAATATAAATTAATATTTTACAAGGATAAAAAGTAAATAGAAGATATCTTAGTTTTGGAGCAACCGTTGCTGGGGAAGGATGAATTGACCACAATGGTAATCCAATCCCATTCATTTTGCTTGTTAACGAAGGGCAAAATGGTAAAAAAAAAAAGGACCTGTACCAAACCAAATCTAGGTAGTAGTAGTTTTTTTTTTAAAAAAAAAGATGAGTAAAGCAATGACTACAACAGTAAACCTTTCATAAAATTAAATTAAATTAGTTTTAATTCCAACCTTTCAAACGTTACATGATGAGTGTTTTCATAAAATTAAATTTCAACCGTTCAAATACTATAGAATAAATCCTATTACAATATCCAAGCCTGGTCCGTTACGAATAATGCTGTTGCAGCTGTCGGTGGAATGATGTATTTTTTTATACGATTTGTTCTTTGATTTGTAGGCATTTTCACAATATTAAAAAATTGTTTGACCCATTACATGTCTGAAGCAGACGATCCGGCAGTACGGCCACTAGAATTTCAGAGGAAATTTGTTGAAATGTTGGTCTATCAATGCTGCCTGAATACTCAATGGCCATGTAAATCATAGCCTGTGGATGCCGATAGCCATCACAGGTGTCTACCCTGACTAGTAAGACATTGTATCCAACTACAGGACTATGTTTTCTTGTGTCAGGGTATATAAATGGTTGCGGTTAGTAGTACTACCTTTTGCCGTCAATCATAATTATTTTAGACGGTTATTAAATTTTTGTAATTATAACTACGTGAAAGCATCTTCAACAACATTAGGTATTTTACTTAGTCAACAAACACTTTTCTTTATTTTTTCATAGAAATTCTAGCAAATTTTTTACTACATTCTTATTTTTTTAAAAAATTAGTTTTCAATCATTTTTTATTTCTTTTTTTTTTTAATCTCTCCTCTCTCTCTCTCTCGCCTAGCTCACTGTACTCAAAACTCAACCCTCCCATGGCTACGTTTTGCAACTCTCTCTTTCCTAATCTCCTCTCTCTTCCCCTCCACAACTCATCTATTTCTCTCTCTTCAAATCTATAAAGCTCATTCTTCTCCACTCTAGAGGGCCACCCCACTCACCATCCTTTACCCTCCATCCATTTCCAACTGTGCTAAACTCATTTTTCTTTGTTCTCCACTCACATGATCACATCTCTTCAAGCTTTTCCTTACTTTTCCTAGAAACTAAAATAGAAAAGTCGGGGAGAGAGAAGATGAGAGACAAAGGAAGAGAGAAAAAGAAGAAAAGAGGAAAGATAAATAATAAAAAAATTTGGACATTGTGCTACAATGAATAGCACCATGATGTTATTCACTGTAACAAAAAATGTAGTTTAGCTCTTTTGGAGCTAATATGTTGGAGACGAAAATTGGCTTATAATAGTTAAATATAGCTATTATGAGCCTTTTAACTATATTGCTAGAGATGCTCTTAGAGCATTTACATTCAATTTAACAAATATTTAGCAAAAATTTAGCTAAAGTGTACTTTTTTTTTTTTAGCTACCCACTTCTTTAAAGTACTTACATTCAGCTCAACATTTTAGCTATCTATTTTTTCATTTAAAATATTTTTTCTTTATTTATTTTCTCTATTCCAAAAGAAAAGAGAATTTTATTGATTTTTTTATCAATATAAATTATAGATTGTTGATGAATAGTGCTCAACAAATCCTTAGCTAATTTGCTGAGCCGGATGTGGGTCATTTTTTGCTACAAGGCTAGTCAAAGTAGTTTTTTAGTTACTTTGTTAAATCCAATGCAAGTGCTCTCTGTTAGCAGTCATTGAAACTTATAACCGCACCGTATAACTGCTTTTTAAAAATTGGTCTATTGGGCCTATTTTGATATTTTGGGCTTTCCATAAGCCTCTTTTTAGGGCCTATTTAAGATGATTTTGGGTTTTTTTTTTAAAAAAAATTAGAAGGCTTCAAAATTTTAAAAACTAAAGATTATTATTATTTTTTTAATGAATAAATATCCATTTCATTAAACGCACTAAAACAAAAAATCTTATATCAACCAAAACAATGTCATTATATATATATATATATGAAGGTAGGTAGTTAGAGGTTATTAACAACCTAAGCTTACCTTTAAAATCACTAATCGCTTATAAAAATAATTATGCGATTAGTGGTTATTAGGCGATTAATAACTGCATGCATATACACTCTTACAATTTCACCTAAGAATGAACCACCGAGGCCCCATTTGGTAAGCATTTTCATCTCATTTTCATTTCTCAAAAAAAAAAAAATCAACTTCTTTTCAAAATTATTACCAAACAATTTTTTTTTTTACTTTTTTTTTTTGTTTTCTCACACTCACTTTTTTTTTTCCCACAAAAAAATTTGAAATTCATTTTTACTTTATATTTTATTACTATTAAAAAAAAAATCCAAAGGGAGAAATTTTTGATCTCCTATTACACAAAACTGGATTTGGTTGGGACCCAATCATAAATACCGTCCACGCGAAACCAAGACATAGGTCCAACTTGATCCATATATCTGGGTATTTTTCCTTTACGTCTAGCCTCTCTAATTATAGGTCCTAATAAATTGTCACCCATAGGTAACCCTTTCTCTCTTTTCCCGAACTATGAGATGTTGGGCTTAATTTTCAATGGATCCACCGCCAATGGTGTTTTTGTGACACTCCTCGGCACATGATCAGCCAGATATTAGATGTCGAGCTTAATTTTCAAAGGATTTACCCCTTATTTTTTAGCTCATGAGTCGTTTTCCAAATCTAATTCTAGTTATCCTCGGCCATTTTCTAGAAGAGTATTCTCGTTTTATCCTCTAAAATGTGGCGTAATTTTTAAAATCATCAATAGTTTGATACAATAGAAGAATAAAAAATAAACATTTAGGTTATATTTGGTACGCGGAATGACTATTCTTTCGAATAGCCTTTATTAAGAATGAAAAAAATAGAATGAAGTAACCTTGTAATAACTATTTTTATGACCATGAGAAAATAATTATTTTTTCAATTGAGAGAATAATTATCACTTTCAAATTAATCTATTTCACTTTTTCTATTATTTATAAAGTCTATTCATTAAAATAACTATTCCGCGTACCAAACATATCCTTATAATTATATTGTTCTTGGCAATGCAAATATAAGTGGCATGTGCATTAACTACCATCATTGCCACATGTGTTCATTGCAAATGTGCGTCCATCTTGAAGTGATGCAATTTTTTTTTTAAGAACCTCTAATTTGAACCAGATAGGTACATTTTTATATTCCAAATCATGTTGAATGATTAATTAGCTTGATGCAAAGTGGTGCAATTATAAACTTGTTAATCTGTTTATACTGGGAGTTTTTCAATATGAACTTATCAATTTTATCGAATGAAAATTAAATACTTGTTATTTTCTATCCAATAAAAAAGTAATCAATTTTCCATTCAACTCCAAAAATTTGCATTCAATCATCAGGACTCAGTCAGGAGATTTGTTACAGTTGGTAAAGGCCAAGAGTTCAAATTCTATCGAACCGTGTTTAACAAGGAAAAGAATTAGTATCGAACCTCAAGTCCTCAAACCACATCAAAATGAATATATGATTCTCTAGATGATCTCCACCGTACATCAGCAAATGCGAATCAAAACGAATCAGGACCGTCGTTTACCTTTTTATGTTCTGGGACCCACCCAAAACACCCTGGTTCATCCGATGGACTGAAAGAAAACTTCCTCTGCATCAACAAGCCGCACACCAATCCAGCACCGTCCGATGCACTCAAACCCTTCGTTCCCGCCAATTCTCGAACCCCATTCCAGTCCTTGAGCACATTCGATGCCGACGACGAGGACGACGTCGTAGACTCACCACCGTCCGAAATATCCTCCGACTCTGCACAAGAATTCTCGCAAGACGCGACGGAAATTCCATCGCCGTACGCCCACGACTCTCTCCGGCGCCGGCGCCGCTCTTTCTCACCCACTTGCTCGCGGTATCCGATGGCGGACCTTCCCTCCAATGCCGGGAAATTGGAGCCGACGATCACCGTTGCTCCGATGTTCAAGACGCCGTGGAATCTTCCGGAGGGGCGGCGGATCTGGACAGCGGTGAAGGTGGGAATCCTCGAGCCGGATCGGACGGCGGGCGGGAAGTTGCCGGTGAGGAATCGGACGGTACCGATCAGATGGTGGCGGAGGTAACCGATAGCATAAATCTCGATAGAGACGGCTGAGGTCTCAGTGGAGAGGAACTCCGGGCTGACTCTGAAGAAAAACCTGTCGTTCCAGGTCGGGTTCTCGCCGCCGACCCGGTCGATTCGGGTCTTGACCTTGTGGCTGGGGTCGACCCAGACGAGTGCGTAGGTTTGCATTCGGCGTAGATTGGCGGAGGGGGGTTTGAGATTCTGCGCTGAGATCAAGTTGATCTCCAAGGCACGCATGGGCTCTCTTTCTCTCTCTCGCCCCGAAACCCTATCTTCTCTCCTCATTTTTCTTCGGAATCCACAGCTGTGATTCGATAAAGAAAGACTAGAGATAGTCCTGATCCGATCAAGAAAGAAGAACCAGACGGTTCTTGATCGGATTCAAGAAAGGAAGTCACTGGGTGACATAACGCGGGGAGAGAGAGAGAGAGATAGAGTTCGCAAAGAGTGGGCGCTCAAGAGGGTTCAAGAAGGTGAGTGAGTCACGCAGGGCGCGAGTGAGCTGTGAATTAACATCCCTTCCCCCTTAAACATAGGAAACGGATTTAAACATATGGCTTGTAGAGTTGAGAATTTATGGTAACTTTTTTTTTTGTTGCTTTTGGAAAACACTTACTTTCATTAACTTTTACCACAATTGTAATGTTCCAAACTTTAAAAAATTATAATTGACCCCGTAAAAAAGTAATAGTAATTAGTCCCTTTTACGCAGCTCTAGTGTTATAATTTTTGGTTCAATCAGATGAAAAATAGCATGTGACCCAACAATTTTTGCCCGTTTTCTTCAGAGTCAGCCCGGGGTATATATAGCACGTGACCCAACAATTTTTGGTTCAATCAGATGAAAAATAGCATGAAAAATAGTATAGTTTTTCTCTTTATTCATTTTTGCCCGTTTTCTTTTTTTTTTATAAGTAATTACGAAGATAACATAACAATTTTTTTTTCCTAATTAAGATAACATAACATTAAGCGAATAAACATAGATACAAAAGGAGGGAATGGAAGCTCCAATAATCACCTCGATACAATAGTACAAAAAGAAGAAGAAGAAGAAGAAAACTAGAAATGAGCGAAAGAATTGACTCGGTCCAATAACTTCTTTGCTCGTACACCAAGAAAGGGGCCATTGAAAATTGTAGTATACGATTATGAAGCAGTCTTAAGAATGGGCTAGCTACTTGGTGAGACGCCTGTAGTTACTTACAACAACGAGACCTGGAAATCACAAGAAGAAAAATAGCATTGAAAAAAACGGGACTCCAATATTGATGGGGGACTCCAGTATTCCAATGTCAAGCGAGACGAATGCCCAACAATTGGTGTTATGGATACATCAGATTTGGATCTAGCAGTCTCCATAAGCTACAAGAGGCATCAACTATCGAAAGACGTACATAAGAGGGAGAGGAGTTGATGTATAACCCTTGAGCGCCAAAAGGCCTTATTCTAATGCATATGTTTATTATCCACTTTGGTTTGCGTGGAAATTAAGTCTACCTACTACTTGTGATTTCATGTTAAAGTTTGATCTTCTCACAAATTTAAGGGCTTAAGCTTATTTAGTGATAAGTTTTCTAATACATCAATTTATGGAATCTTGATGCATTTGATACACGATTAGAAAAAAATTGGATAATTTACCTCTCATTGAGTGTCAAGTGCATTTTGATGTTTCCCATGATCATGATGTGCAAATTTTATTACTTGTTGTTTGCTTTGCTTGAGTTGCTGGATAGATTTCATTTAGCTTATGCATTTTAGACATATGGTCCAAGCTTTAGACCTACCGGTGTTTAAGTTGCATTGGTTTTGGAGTTTTGGTTCTCTTGGTGCTGCACTTATTTCACTAGGTCACCACATCTAGTTTTTATATTTAGGCATTTAGATTTCGGTATCATGAGTTTTTCATCTATATATATAAGTTTCATAACCTAAACAATTCAAAACCTTCTCATTGTTTCATCATTACCTAGATGTTTGTTTGTGAAGGTGGTCTACATAAATGAAATCTAGAGGTTAAGGAGCTAGCCATTGCAGTGGGAGGTAAATGTGTTATTTGGATGAAATCTAGAGATTCTGGAGCTAGCCATTGCCGTCGGAGGTAAATGTGTTATTTACTGAGGTTATAAATATTAGGTCTTCAGGTTTATAAATATTTTATAAGTAGAACGATATGTAATATAAGTTTTTGATGCCTTTGAAGTTGGTTGTTTCCTATAGTGATTTTACTTTTTGAAGAGTTATTGTTTTTATTTCATTGTCAAAATCTCTATATTGATTTTTTTTTACTGCTTTTTTGATTTTAGTATTGATATATGTGGTTGGATTGAAAGTTGATAACTTTATTAATCTCGATTCTTGTTAAAATGGAGACAACTTGGAGGGTAAACTAGAAATTTTAGTGTGTCAGTGAATAAGCAGACCCTTGAGAAGCAGAGGGTCTTGACGTCTTGTCTTTGCTTCTGTGTGTTGGTAAAAAATTTCTCTCTTTCCCTATACCATTTAAATATTTTTTAAATTAAATGTTAAACGAAAAAGAGAAGAAAGAGAAACCGTTTAAATATTATTTCAAACAAATGTAAGGGTCTGTTTGGGATTGCGATTTCAAAAAGTGCGATTTTAAAAATAGCGATTTTAAAAAGTGCGATTTAAAAACGTGATTTTTGAAAACGCAGTTAAACGTTTGGCAAAATCACAGTTTGACTTTTAAAATCGCAGTTTAGCATTTAAAATTCTGCGTTTTCGAAAAAGTACCCCCTTAACTGCGATTTGAAAACGCAGATTTTCTGCGTTTTCAAATCGCAATTTTTTAAAAACGTAGTTCCCAAACAATCCAGTATTTGCGATTTGGTTTAAAATCGCACTTATTATCTACGAAATCGCTTACCCAAACGCACCCTAAGATGAAAGAGAGAGAAGATAGAAAGATTTTTATATTAAAATAATGTTAATGAAACAACTTTTGATTCCTTTNTAAACTAGAAATTTTAGTGTGTCAGTGAATAAGCAGACCCTTGAGAAGCAGAGGGTCTTGACGTCTTGTCTTCACTTCTATGTGTTGGTAAAAAATTTCTCTCTTTCCCTATACCATTTAAATATTTTTTAAATTAAATGTTAAATGAAAAAGAGAAAAAAGAGAAACCGTTTAAATATTGTTTCAAACAAATGTAAGATGAAAGAGAGAGAAGAAAGAAAATTTTTTATATTAAAATAATGTTAATGAAACAACTTTTGATTCCTTTAATTTTTTTGTTTTGTTTTGTTTTTTGTCTTTTTTTATTTTATTTTTTATTTTTTTAAGTTTAGGGAATATTTAAGGAAAGCTGATGCTAGTGCTCTGAGTTGTGAACAAATAAACTTAAAGTTAGGGGTGACAATTCGTGTATGCATGTCGTGTCAAGGCATATGTATAAGAGTATGTTTGTGATTGCGATTTCGTAGACAATAAGTGCGATTTTAAATCAAAACGCAAAAAAGTTAATCGTTTGAGGATTGCATTTTTAAAAAATTACGATTTGAAAACGTATAAAATCTGCATTTTTAAATCCTAAGTAAGGAGGTGTTTTTTTTAAAATTAAACTACGATTTTAAAAGCCAAATTGTGGTTTTGTCAAATGCTTAATGAATTTTTAAAATTCACGTTTTCAAATCGGACATTTTAAAATTGCTATTTTTAAAATCATACTTTTTGAAATCGTATACCCAAACAAACCCTAAGACTATTTAGGTCAACCCTAACCTAACTCATTTAATTAAATAGGTCAAATCTCTCAACTCTAACCCTTTAATTTTGTATTGGGTTCAGGTTGAATTCGTAGGTTTTACCTGTCATTGTGTAGCGTGTCGGGTTTGAGTTGTGTCGAAGTATGTGTATAAGACTATATAGGTCAACCATAATCCAACCCATTTAATTAAATAGATCAGACTCTTTAACCATAACTCCTTAATTTCATGTTAGATTCATAGGTCTTGTAAAAAATTGTCGACCCAGCCTAAAGTATATTTAAACTAATTAAGGAATAAAATAAACCCCACAAAAAACGAAAAAAAGAATATTGGAGAATACATATTCTTATTAGAAAATAAACTAAAGTAATACATGGCGACTGCAAGAAAGAAGATTATGGGCTCCCACTACCGGGGCCGAAGCAGAAGAAAGAGTGATGTTTCTCGCGCTTCTTGGCGCTCACAGTCCCACTTTGAAATCCCATGAATTTATCATATTCCATAGCCATATTCGGCCACTTAGAATCCCCAACGCATGATATGTACTCCTTAAGACCCATTTCCACCTTCAAGATTCCCTTACACTTGGAACCCTTATACACCTCAACCCAAGTCGATGCCATCATCTGTTCTGGTTCCTTGTCTTCATCAACAATTTCAATCCCAACATCATCAGTAACATTATTCTTGTCGGTCTCATACATGTTATCATACCTAGGATCCTCGTCGTCCGAGGAGTTGTTCTGATCATGATCAGTATCATACTTGCACGCATCTTCATCGTGATTCTCTCGATCAATCTCAGTGCGCTCAAATAGTGACTTCAGGTTGCACTCAGCCGTCCCAATTAGCGAGTCTCGAAGCAATCTACGTACCCGGTAGATCTCGAACCTGCACACAGAAGAGAGTTCCGAGATTGAAAAAACAAATTTCTCGTCCCATACGGGTGTTGACCCTCCCCGGGAATTCACCTTTGTTTGGAGCTTCGTTTCTGGGCGGATGTATGCAGTCGCGTACGTCTTTGTGTTGTTTTTAGTATCCAGACGAGCGGATTTGAGCCCGACTTCCAAAACTCTGAATTTTCTGCTCACAGAATTATCACGAGTTGCCATCATCATCCAGTCACCAAATCTTTTGAGGTTGAACAATCTTTGAAAAGGAAAAGGCAGATTTCACAAGTTTAATCGGTTTGGACTTCGAATAGAGAAAAAAAAAAAAAAAAAAAAATTCGGTTTGGACTTCTAATATCGATAGAAGTTTGACAAGCTTAGGTCATGGGTGGATACGATATATATATACATGCTTGTTTCCTGGTTGGACTTGAAGGAGGTCTTTTTTTTAAAAAAAAAATAAAAATAGGAAAGGGGTAGGGGATTGGGATTCCGAATCCAGGATGGATTTCTATTGTTGAAAGAACGGAAAAACTAACTGGAAAAAATAAATAAGATAACATTCTCTTTCTCAATCCGGATTTCTGCGGCTCAGAAAAAGAAATAAAAACAAAAAAAATCTGTAGTTATGCAACTGTGAGTCAAGTGGTGTTAGACGTCGTATTGGAGTAAATATATATGTCAACCATTATGTCTATTTTATGTCAACAAAAAATGATGTAATTTTTCAAATCATTAGATTTATGATAGATTATTATTGACTTTTGATTCAATAGTGATTTTAAAAGCCACATCAATTTTGGTTGACACAAAGTAAACATATTGGTTGACATGTATCCTTACTCGTCATACTGGGTAATTGACATCTATCTTCCGCCCATGCGGATGTGGTTATTTGTAATATTTGCATTCGCAAAATGCAGATATCACTTTTAGATATCCGCATCATTTTTAGATATTCGCATCATGTTTTTATTAACCATATTCGTGTAGTTATTGCAGTTATTAAATGCAGTTATTATCCGATATCAGCAACTGCGGTAATGAGCATTTTGAGCATATTTTAGTCTTTATTAAAGCCTATTTTAAACAATTTTAAAATTATTTTGGGTCGATTTTTAGTGTTTTGAGCTTGTTTTAATTGTTTTTAAAGCCCTAATATTTTTGAAATATATTAATTTTACATTACTTTTGTAAAATGATATCATTTTGGTATTAAATACTAAAATGAGTCGAAGTATTTTAAATTATTATGGCATGCTAAATAATTAAAATCTCAGCAATTAAAATATTTTTCCCTAGTACAAATATGTTATCAGCACTCACAAAAATATTTATCCAAAAAGAAATTTTGGAATTAATGCAAGAAATCTGCTCCATGTTTTAATAGACTTTGAGTGTAGAAATTAACCCTTGAATCTAAGGGTGTACAACCGGAGTTATCGGCTATTTTATTTTTAACAACCACAATAGCGGTTGACACTACTAGTTTTAATCCAATAACCGATTTTCAAATAATTGGTATTTTAGACCATCTTTTTGGGTTATTTTAAACTCACATTTTGGTTATTTTTAAAATTATTTTATACTCCCATAAAATAGAATGACATAAAAATAATACATGAAATTAATAGAAAAAAAAGACGACATAAAAATATAAACCAATTATCCAGTTATTAACCGGTTTTTCCAAAACTTATAACTAGTAATCGCAATTAGCCTAAGCGGTTATTTGGTTACGGGTATTTTCAGTTATCCGGTTATAAACGGTTAATAACCGCCCCGCTTATACACTTTTACTTGAATTTTCTGTCCTAGCCGCAGTTTATGACTGCAAATATTTTTTACATAACATATAATGATCTAAACTTCTGTAAACACAAATCGTAAAATAGCTTTCGATCTTAAAAAAAATATCCACGAGCAGTCGTTACATAATAAAGTAGACAGTAGCAGATTTTAGAGATGGGAACGGTATTCTTTCTGAGCCGAGAAATAGGTGTACAGATTTTTTTTGGCTTTGGTGTTAAAACAAGGTCTTTAAACATTAAAGATAAAGGCTTTAACTAATTAGACAGTGGCTTATGTTATAGACAAAGATTTGAGATATTTAACAAAAAAAAAAAAAAGAGAGACTGCGGGAGAGATGGAACAAGTTAAACCAATTTTAAATTTTAAGAACGAAAAAGAACTAGGATCAACTACAGTCACCAAAAGCCACAAAAATCCCAGTGTGTTACCATTCAGTTTTTTCAATCAAGTTCCCCTTTCCCCAAAAGAGAGAAAAAAAAAAACCAAAAAAATTTCACATTGGGAAAAACTCATTGCATCATCTTATAAGAGAAAGGTACCATATATATATAGCAACTATCCACACAGATTTAAAAAGGACTAGCTAATAAGAATCACTAAATAAGCATCAACTTTTCTTCTGTCTAGGCTCAGATTTCACTTTTTCTGATGAGTAGCTTAATTAGGTATTACATATTTCCAACAATCTCCTTAAACTCTCCATATGCATGTCACTATACTGGAAAATCTTCTCACTCGACCTGTTCACCTGCATATATATAAACAGCCATCCACCAATAGATCAATGTTAAAATGCAGACAGATGCTTGACAAGATGCTTTGCCTCAAAACCAATTCACTTGTTTCATCATACAACTTTGGGAGAATAATGTAACTTTTCAAAGACACAAAAAGAAAGAAAGAAACAAATAAAGGCATGAGCGTTTGTGTGTATCTCCACATGGATCCATGGAGAGTAGAATGTAACAATATCTCATTATAATAATAATAATAATTGTTATTATTATTATTATTATTATTATTATGTGGGTGTGTTTGTGCACTTGTGAGCAAAGAAAGAGGTAAGATACCAGTTTGAACTCCAAATTATTCACTCCTTGGCCAACGACAACTTGCCACAATAAAATTACTACTGGGTTTGTATTTTTGCAGGAAATTTTCATATTTACACACAAATACCCAATTGGAAGCCCAGTTCTCAAATGCCAAAACATTTACAATATGTCAAAAAAACATTGAAAAGGCCCATCAGCATGCTCTTCGAAAGGAGAAGCTATTTTTTTATTTATTTTTATTGCCACTCTTCAAAAGCATAGTCTACAAACACATGCACTCATAATAAAAATAAGTTTGGTTCCAAAGGAGCAGAGAGAACCTACGAATTTGATATGGATGGTTAAAGTTCTTACCCACAATCTTGCCCCTACAATTTCAAAATTTTCAACATCTTCTGCAATAAATTAAATTATATTGCTTCGAGTGAGCGTTGCCTACCAATAGTTTAAAAGTATCACTTTATCTTCAATTGAACTGTTTGGTTATATCATTCCATCAAAGTTGGGAGAATTCCATAGGGGTCACAAGCTTGGAATCCGTATTGACCTCCCATGTTTCCCTAATCCCTCATGTTTTCTATCATCCTTCCCCCAACTCCAATCTCAACAAAGCTAAGATTTATACAACAAATACCTTATCCATGCAGCAAAGAATGGGCAAGAAAAGAAGAGATTACTTGTCTGAGCAACGAAGAAAGAGTCCACCATAGCAATCCAGTATTATCTTTAAAAGGTATTTTAAAATGTAGCACCAACAATGGCATGCATCATTACAACAATCAGATAACAAGCAATAATCAAAGAAATATATGATTACTTGGCCTCACAATAACTAAATATTGTTATCAGTTTCAGAAAAACCAAACCATGCTTTCATGTCATGATATAAAGATACTTACCCTAACAAGTCACACTAAGTGATTGTGACGTTTCCACATCCATTCTTTCCCACGAATGCCTGAACCTACTTAAAACAAAAAATGAAAGCTGAACATCATAAATCAATAAAACTTCACCTAAATTACCAATTTCTCCATGTTCAAACAAATCAAAATGAAAATAGCAGTAAATATATATTGTCTTAGATTTGATTCTTAAGACTGGATAAAGTACAATTGACAGGTAAATAAGGTTCTTCACGAGAGACGGACTTAACATATGTATAAGATAAGCCGCAGTAAATCGATTAACGCACCTAAAACAAACAAAGTTGTGAAGAATTAAACAAATTAATCTCCTTTAAATGTAATTCCTTTACCTTCCACTTGCTCACACTCCCTGAAAGACAGCACGGTGACATTAACATCTAGGGGTATCCTGCCACGCACCACAGCTTGATAGGTCTTAGTCTTGCCTCCATCACAGAGCTCCTTGGCCAGAAAGGTAATATAATACCTGATCACATCGCAAACGTGACCCGTAGCTTTCAAAACCCTCACAAACAACAGTTTAGGAGTTCCAAGCTACACGCAAAAGTCATGTTCATGAAAAAATGATTACTCACAGAAAAGAAGACTCTTATTTCAGCATAGGGAATAGAAAACTTTTCTTTTTCAAATATTCATAAAATAAAAAATAAAAATAGAAGAAGAAACAAACACCGACCTCGGGGGAGTACTTCTTGTTGTATTTCAGGATTGCAAACTGCGAATATAGTTTGCACCTGCGGGATTCAACCGGACTTCTAAGATTGCGTGTATGAATTAAACCACAAGCGAGGACGCCAGGCAAGGGATCAACCTCAAAGCCCTATAACAACGAACGAGTACTGTAAAAGCTGCAGGCACGGGCATATATACGAGTATTTGACGAAGGGAATTAATTTTACTTACATCACTCGTCAATACTTGTTCCTTGTAGCGGACGTATTCATCGTAGGTCATTGGACGCCAATTCAACCTATCACGAAAGAAATCAGAGCTGCTCACTTGTTTCTCTCTATTTTTTTGATGAATTCCCATTTGCATTTCGGGCTCGTCGTGGCAGATCTCGTCGGCGTCGGGATTAGGGTTCACGCAACTGGATCGCCGCATAGGAGCAGGACCCGAGGCAGGGCGAGTTCGCTTTTGTTCTTGTTTCTCTACGAGAGGGGAATTTCCTAAACCTGAAAGAGTCGGCTGTCCTCTCTTCTCCTTCTTCTTCCTGGATCGCAGCATAGGAGCAGGATCCGAGGCAGGGCGAGTTCGCTTTTGTTGTTGTTTCTCTTCGAGAGGGGAATTTCCTAAATCTGAAAGAGTCGGCTGTCCTCTCTTCTCCTTCTTCTTCCTGGATCGCCGCGTAGGAGCAGGATCCGAGGCAGGGCGAGTTCGCTTTTGTTGTTGTTTCTCTTCGAGAGGGGAATTTCCTCTCTTCTCCTTCTTCTTCCTCTCCACTACCTTAACCATCTCTCTCTCTTGCCAGAAACCCTAGCTTAGCTTAGCAATAATGAATTTTGTATTTTTAGCACACGGCACCGACTTAGAACAATCCGGAAACCCTAGCCGCGCCAGCAATGCCTCCGCTCCGCGCGCGCCTCTTTTATTTTAGTTTTGGTAAAGTCCACGTACCATTCTCTCGATCAATCTCAGCGACTTTAGGTGGCACTCAGCCGTCCCTATAAGCGAGTCTCGAAGCACCCGGAAAACCTCGAACCTGCAACAGAAGAGGATATCGGAGATTGAGAAAACAAATTTCTCGTCCCAAACGGCTGTATATGCAGTCGCCTACGTCTTTGTGTTGTTTTTAGTCTCCAGACGAGCGGATTTAAGCCTGACTTCCAAAACTCTGAATTTTCTGCTCACAGAATTATCACAAGTTGCCATCGATCATCCAGTCACCAAATCTTTTCAGGTTTATCAATCTTTGAAAACGAAAAGGCAGATTTCACTAGTTTAATCGGTTTGGACTTTCCATATCGATAGAAGTTTAACAAGTTTAATCCATAAATATTAAAAAAAAAAAAAACTTTTATTTTAAAAAATAGATGCAGTAGAGCCGCTGAGACATCCTGGTGGTCAGAATAAATGCGACCCATGGAAGACCTCACGATGGCCTCGGCTTGTGGGCAACTCTGGCGGTAGAAATCGTAGTCTAAGCTCGATTCATCATTGAAAGAAGCCGAGCAGAGGATTTGTCACTTGATTCTTCCTCAACAGTTTTTCTTGATATAAGCACCGAGATTGAAACCACCAGAACGAACCAAATGTTCAAAGAACTCGGCATCTTGATTCTTCCTGAACAGTCTTTCTTGGAGAGAGGGACGGATCGAGGGGGAGAGAGTCAATCAAGGAGCGGGAAAAAGGAGTTATTGGGAAGTTGGATGAAATGAAACCATTTTATATTTCGGACTGGCAATTTTGAATTTGACCTCCATTATGCTTTGTTGCAAGAGTGGCTCATCTATCTATATGGCCTCTCAAATTAGAACCTCTGTTTTTACATTTCTCTTTTTTCCTTTTTTAGAAATATTTTTCGCTGAAAATATTTTTCGAACCGAGCAAAATTATAAAATTTATTAGTATTTGAAATGGGGTTTTGAGAAAATATAATTAGTAGTTTGTCTCCCACTAACTGCAGGTAAAATCTTATCAGATACCTAGTTTGGTTTGAAACTTGAACTAACTCAGCCCCGACTCACAGGAATCGACTAACTAGAACCTACAAGTCTAAAGTCTCCAAGATGTGTAAAATGTGGGTCAGCTGAAGTTTGTTGGATTGGGTTTGGTTTGTGATTCAACCCATTTGGTTACCTGGTCCGGTTCGATTTAAAAAACCTTGGACATGCTTGGACGAATGAGGTTTTGAGATAAATCATTATTAAATTTTGATTCAATTGTAATTTTAAAAGTCACATCAACTTTAAAAAAATTAAAAATGATTCTTAATATTACTCTTTTTTGATTAATTGTTTCGATTTTATCTAATAAATAAGTTGCACATCATTTTAGTACCTATCTCTTTGATATCTCAACATTTCTCTTTAAAATTTGAGATGTACAACTAAGCACCAGCTTCTTAATTTTTCTTAATTTTAGAACACCAAATTACAATTTATTTTCCTATTTAAATAGACTTCATAATAACTTCCTTTAATTTGGTTATTCTTGGTCATGATCAAGGAAACTTTGGCAGAAACCACAAATTCTATAGGGTGAAGAGGTGCTCGCAATATTTTACTATTATTTGTCATGGATTGGAAAAGCCAACCCTAAAATCGTATCTGGTAAGAAAGATTTGTATAAAAATCACCATGTAACCAAACATGACAGCTTCTATAAATATCATAAAGCCAAAAAATTATGATGGGAAAATATGATACACCACTAACAAGTATAAAAACATGACAGGTTTAGGGTACAATATAACTCAACCTTGCATAACTGGATATAGTTGCAACTTTTTTCTGACAATAAGAGGCATCTAGATCTAGTAACCTGGTTATATTGCAACACCAACAGCCCTATGCTTCAGGGGTTTATTTAACGGTTTGACAAGAAGATCTAAATGTGGGTTGTCCATAATGTCTTGTCCTCAGTTTTTTCCTCCTAGACAACTTCTTCTCTAAGTCGTTCACTCTTGCATTCAGGTTGGATATAACAGTCAACTGCTCTTTTCCTGCTTCCATCAATCTCTCCATCATCTCCTTCAATTTCTCATTCTCTTCAATAAGCATTTTATCACTTTCCAAACCTAAGCCGTGTTCATCAACAGATACCTTGCAGGCAGTCGGTGACAGCTCTCCCTCCACTTCAACCTTCTCCACATGCATTGGAGCCTCGTCCTTGACAGTTTCAGATCCATTAATCTGGTCAATCTCAACTTCATCCTGGCTTTCTTCTCCTGCCTCTTGTGCCGCTTCATTCTCCTCTCTGATTGACACAGACTGCTCGTCATGATCTTTATTTTCGCAATTTGGCACTTCTGTCTCTGTAGTGACCCCTGTATCTGCCAGTACAGGTAAGCAAGTATCGTTAACATCGTTCACTCCCTCGAATAAATCTCCAGGCACTTCACCGTGGCCTTCTGTCTCAACTACTGAGATGATAGGTTGGGGTTCTACTGACTCAGAGACAACCGAGAGCTCTGATGGTGGCTCCACTGCTATTTCAGGAGTTGTATCTTTGGGTAGTTCCTCATCTTTATGATAGCCAGCCTTTCTCCAATCTGGAGATTCAGCAATAATCTGCTCTTCCTGAGGGACTTCCAGTGGCTTCTGCACAAATTGACTTACAACTTGAGTTTCATCATCTGGGGAAGTCACATCAAGTGCCACATCACATTTCCTCACTCCATCAACTTCAACTTGTCCATGCTTCTTGAATTCGGAAACTGCAGGGCCTTCTTCAATCACTCCCAGTGGTAATTCTTCTAACTGATCAACCTCTGATCCTTCGTCAGTTGTCATAAGATCATCAACTTTGGCTGACAATGCGACATCACTAGACATATTGGATTCCACTCCACTCTCTTGGACTTCATTATTTACTAATCTAACTAGTTCGTCCTTCTCATACTCAAAAACAGGAGGCTTCTCATCAGTTACAGGGATACAATGCAAGGGACCATCAACATCAGATGATGTTCCCATAGTCCGTGTCTCAAATTTAGTCTTGTCTTCTCCAACCAAAGGAAGTTCAGTGGATTGTTCAAGCTCAGAACATTCGGTATTCCCCTTTTCTATATCTTTCAGCTCCACTTGACTAATATCAAGCTCAACATTAACCGCCTTATCAATTTGTTCCATATTTTTCTGTGGCTCAGCCTCTTTGGGTATGACACCACTTGCCACTGGTGGTCTGCTATTTTCAACTTCAGATTTCTCATTCCCCTCCATGTTGGCAAATGAAGACCCCAAATATTTCTCCCTTTGGGAATTTGACAAAGTGGTTCTCATGTCAAGAAGCAAACTTTCATTTGGCTCCATCAATTCGTGATTACTATTGCAGTTTTTATCAGAAGTGCTTTCCCCAGGTCCTGCTGCTGCCTCTGTTCGCTCCTCTTGCATGCAAGAGCCATTGTGCGTCTCAAAAGGATGCTGTTCCATATGTTCCGAGGTGGGTGCCTCCTCCATAGCTTCTTCAGACGACTTAATCATCAGAAAATCCAGCTTCTCCTGTAGGGTTACAAGCTCCTTCGCCAAGGATTTTCTAATATCTCTAACGGTTGGGTGCAAGCCCTGATATATGATAAGAAACAAGTAAGTATAACATAAAATTCAATACTCAGAAACAAGTGCCAATTCCCCTGCTTTTTCCTTCTTTTTTTGAGCAACAAGTATTTCAGAAACAGGACACTAATAAACAAAACAAATCGCCTAGGAAAAACAGAAACATAAACATGGTATTAAGTTGATAATCTAGTAAAAATGATTGTTGTTCTTAATTTTATTTATGATGTAACATCGTACAAGAAAAAAGCAGCTAAAACATACAAACCTGAATTGTATCCAGTTTTAGCAGAAGCCTCATTATTGTTTCTCCAATTACTGCAATTTGCTTGTCGTCTCTTTGAAGATCAGAAGAGGACTCTAGAATCTGAATACGACTCTGAACATCAAGCATCAGCTGATGAACTTCAGCTATTTGCTTCAGTTTCTTCAGTGGTTCCCATTTCCTCACCTCATAACCACGGTAGGCAGACTGAATACGCATGGCAGCTTCTTCATCTTGCAGGGCCTTTTTCTCAAGTTTACGTTCATCACCATCTACCTTAGCTGAATCGTTCACTTTCTTTGCTTCATTTGGTTGCTCAGTTCTCATATCTCCAGCCTTTCTCGCTCCTTTATCCTCTTGAATCTTACATTCTTCACCATCTTTTCCAGTTTTCTTTACAGTTCGCTTACCTGATACCTCCTCTTGAGAATCCATTGGCAAGTTAAGAGGAAACTGAGTTTGAGACTTGCCTCCCAGCTCTGTATCCTTGTCTTTACTGTTTTTCCTCTCCATCACCTCAATAACCTTGTCCTTTTCGTATGTCTCCACCTCTTTTCTGCTGTTTAAAATAGTATTCTGAGATCTTGAATCTTGATGAGGGTTCTCTTTCAAGGCGGATGACGCAGTGGCCCTGAAAGCCTCATTTGAATGTCCTTTGGGATGAGGAGGACTAGAAGATGAACTGCCATTTCCATTTTTCTTCCTTGGCAAAGGATCAACTCTCAAACAAACAGGAGATAACTTGGGCGTCTTTGGTGGGGATGAGTATTGCCTTTCACTGCTGGTACCAGAAGCCTTGTCCATTGTATTAACACTTCTTCCTCTGCTCTGAGTTTCCTCAGAACTTTCCTCCTTTTGCGATTCCATTTTCTTCACTGGAATGTTTTTCTGATTAGTAGTTTCTTCCTCCACTGGAATGTTTTTCTGATTAGCAGTTTTTTCCTCCATAGTCGGTGAACCACCCTGGCTCTCAAAATTCTTTTCATTTGCTTTAGGTGAATTTGTGAAATCATCACTTTGAGGAGGATTTACTGGGATGAAGTTATAAATGTAAGGTGGCTCTTTGGCAGATTCTGGCTTAGGATCCACCTCCTTCTTGTCCTCCTTTCCAGCTTCCTCGTGCGTATCATGGTTTGGCATCCAGATAATGGGAAATGGGAATTGCCACATCTTGTCCTCATCTTGCTGATTCTGAATTCTCTTCCCATCTCCACCCTGCATTGAAGAATCAAGGCTCTTCATGTCAAAAGGGAACCATCCATTCCAGACTCTTGGCTCACGTTCATTAGATTTCGAACTCTCAGGAGGCTTCGTTGCACACAGAACCTTATTGGGCTCTACAGCCTTTGATTTGAATGGCTCACTTTCTTCTTTGTTTTTCATGTACTCCTGTGGAATCCACGCAATTGGATATGGAAAATTTTTCATCTGAACAGGAACCATAGAATTACTTCCTTTCCTTTCAACATTTGGCTCCTGCTCCTCGATCTTCATCCCTTTATCTTCCTTCTGGTTGTGAGTGTGATTAGGACAACCACAGCAATGATTGTTTCTGGGCATATTCTTGTCATACTCGTATCTAGGCAGATCGATCGAGTAGCGGGGAGGAGGTACGTCATGAACAGGGTAGGCTTCATGATATGCAGGATGACCCCCACAACAATGCATTGGTGACAATGGTGGAATATGTGGATAAGGAGGTCTAAAACTATAATAACCAGGGAAGCTGTTATGATTGCAGCAGGAATTCCATGGCATTGGGTGATTATAGTTGCCACCACAAGGCCAGGATTCATAAGCAAAATGAGGATTGGTTCGATCAATCCTCATATGATGTGGAACCGCTTCAAAAAAGCCTGGATGATAATACTGAGTGAAAGGCATTTGGGTATTCTGTTGGGGGTACGGGTCCATGCATCTGTAAACAGGCATCATTTTCCCCAGCTTTTTAAAGGAAGAATCAATTTGAAGCACTGGGAAAAAGTTGTAGACCCTTGCTCAGTAAACTACCACGGGTTCTGGCAGTTTATAACAAAAAAGATCTGATGGGCAAAAAGAGGACGACTTAGTCCAGAATCACAGAAGTGATTGAAAGGGAAAATCAACGGAAACCAAAAGATTTAGCACCGAAGACAAATCACATGGACGGAACAATGACCATATTGTACATTGTTACAAACAATTAAAACGAAAGGAGGAAGAAACCCATGAAGAAAGCTACTTTTTATGCAAGAAATAATCCTCAGCAGTACATACAGCTACATGAGCAATCCAAAACCAAAACTACTTAATTCGAAGCACAAGAATTATCACAAGAAAAAAAAAATCTCCATATGCTATCAACTAATTTAATAAGATTCATGACTATATAACAATTACTTGTCAAATATCTGGTGAACATATTTGAAGACAAATAAATTACAAAGGTACCATATATACACGAAACAACCATCCACATAGACCAAAAGGCAAAACCCCAAAAAGTTTTCAAAGAAATAGTCCTAAAAATGCACGCACATTAGGGAATCTAACCATACTATGATAAGAACTTAAAGATTATGCCGTTAGTCATTTGCATGTCACTCAAATCTTTCGAGTATACACTTTTGGTCCTCCAATTTCCATTATTGTTTCACGGCGCCACTCTTTCAGTATGATAGGGATGAAAACATACAGTAAAAACAATGCTAAAAGTTGAAGTACATAGTTGTTACAACTGAATAAACACGACCAAATAGAAACAACAAATAAAAACAAGTATTAATTAAAGAAAAACATGTAAACTCTCAAGTTCTAAAGTTTTATCCTACTTTAACACACAGATTGGAACCAGAGAGTCGGCAGAAACCAATTGACGTTTGAAATAATATANTGTGTATTATGTGTTGCCTTGTAACTTTGCAATTGTTAACCTCAATTTTCGAAATAAATTTGAGTGACACAATGACATACAAAGAACATTTAAAAAAAAATGAAATTAGTCAAAATGGATCTAAACAATACACCCACCAAAATCAACAACCATTTCAAATCCAAATAATTTAACATTATTTTTGTAATCTATAATTAGTGGGTATAACAACACTATAAAAAAAAAAAAAATGTAAAGATTTTACATTATTACAACCCATAGCCGGAATCCCTTATTGGGTTCATTGCATTCTTCTTCTTCTTCTCTTTTTCACCGCCCTCTAAAACTTCCGAGTCTCAAATACAACAAAACATTTAAGGAAATCACTATCATTGAAGAAAGGACATTTATAATGTTTGCATTTGTGAGAAGAAGTCAAACTCATCTTTTAAAAATGACAAAGACTAATAAAAAGAAAACAATGTAAATTTTCTTTCTTCACATACAGATGCCTTGCTTTTCTCATAAAAGTCATATAAAATTTTAGATATATATTCAATTGAATAAAAAATAAATTAAAATTAAGATTCTCAATTTTCTCAAGAACCAAAGCCTAAAACAAATTGAAAATGAGACTAAGAGAGAAGGATCAAATATGAACAACACCTTCAATCTTATACTCGACAAAGGCGTAGAGGCAAACGAAGGAATTGTCACCTAGAAAATTAGTCTATTACAATCAAGAAAATTTTTGCAATTAGATATATATTTCTAAGCATAAAAATTAATAAAAAAAATTAATTATGAAAATATCACTTGGCTGAACATTAAACCATACCACAAAGAAAATTAAACTTTTGGCGGAGATGAAAATTAAACTCACGTTACACTGTCGAAGTTGATAAAAAAACTGTTTGATAGTAAATATAACTGAACCCATGTTTATCTAATTGTAACTGCCTTTCTTTATCTATATTATCAAATAAAATGCACTATTTACAATACATTTCCATTTTTTATATAACTTTAGGTAAGGATACACATGAAAAGACTCAGAACTGCTCAGTGTCGTGTCAATTTCCAAAATCCATTTCCATTTCATCTTACTTTCCCACATACGCATACCCGCCAAACAGAGCACTATTTCAAAACGGCCTATCTAAGCTAGAGAATTTAAATTCCATACATTTCCCCCCAACAAACAAACAGAGCACTCTAATTCTAACATCCACCGCTTGAATTTCGTTTTCCTTCCTACTCTCATCAGCAACCAAACAGAACATAAGTTCAAAAGAGAAAAGAAATCAATTACTTACTCTTTCCCCGACGGAAAGAAGAGAAAACGCAAGAGCTCCACCAAAACGGTTCCACACAATCCGACTGACTCAAACTTTATCCGTGCGAAATCGGTCCACCAACCCAGCAAACTGCGATTCAAATTCTCGTGGCTCTCTGTCTCTCTTATGCGCTATCAGTGCTTTGTTTTCTGTGAGATCAGAGTGAGCTGGA
Source organism: Betula pendula (assembly GCA_900184695.1). Lineage (NCBI taxonomy): Eukaryota > Viridiplantae > Streptophyta > Magnoliopsida > Fagales > Betulaceae > Betula > Betula pendula. The sequence goes on along the minus strand of FXXK01001737.1, from coordinate 16,533 downwards.
CATTAGCCTTTTATACGGGAAAAAGGCGCAGAAGGATTTCAAGAAAGAGCTCTTCCAGATCTTTCGCGCGTATCCATCTGGTGAACTGTCTGGAACTTTCTTGCCACGTGTGAGTCATTAGGGTATTTATTATGTGCGTTGTTTATAGTGTAAGTTGGGTGTAGTCGATAGCGTGGCAGTCTATAAATGGGCTATTGCATGGGAATGCAAGGGTTGTAGAAAAAGCTTGACTGCAGGGGAGTCTGATTGTGAAGGTGGAATATCCTCAACAACGGGCTCCCACATTAGGCCCATCCGACATAAGTTAATTTGGGTCCACGGTCCCTCGAGGGGCCTTCAACATCAAGTCAGCCTAGTCCAATCAGCGGGCTGTAGTCCATAATCCCCTTGGGCCCAATCTACGGAAATCTCTTTGGAAGATTCACATGCATGCAAGATCCAAGCCCGGCCCCCGTGATCCAAATTCAGATGACGCTCTTGCTGTCTTTCTTGCCGCCTGCTTGGCAGTTTCTTTGAAGTTGGAGGGCAATTCACTTACTGTAATTCTAGCTCTTAATCATTCGAATCTTACTGTGGACTAGAAGATTGCCTCCATCATCTCAAATATCTTCAGCTCCATACCTATCTTTTTTCCAGCGTGGTTAGAAAAATTTACAAAAGTACTAACTTATAATATGGTAAATGAGCCGCTTTTCGATATTTTTCAAAAAACTTTTGGTTGGCTCCAGGGTTAGGCCAATTAGGCTACCACATAAGACTCTTAATTTATAAAAAGACCTTCTAAAAAAGGTCTTTTATATTAAATTTATAAAAAATGTCTCATTTTTAATTTTTTACCTTAGGCCTCGACTTTTTATTGAGTCGCCCGGCATCTTTCCACCTTTATGCTTGTCCATCGGGCTCGACAGTGAAAAGGATCCCTTCTTCTTAGCTTTTTTTTTATAATCTTATTAAAAAAAAAAAAAAAACACATTTGGACCAAAATAGGGAAAGAAAAGAAAGAGACTAGATCCCACAACAACTTTTATGCGCTTCTTAAATTGATCCTTGGCAATGTCGTTAACATCCTCTTCAGAGTTTTGATTCTTTTTCTTCTTTCAACTGAAATTCCTAATAGTTGACTGACCCAATCTGTTTTACGCTCATCAACAATTCTAAAACACTGAGATTCTTGGAAAAATGTTTGGTTGCTTCTTGGTCCTCTTCTTAATCTTAAATTGTCTTACATCTACTAATGACATTTTATGACAAAAAGATCTCTCAAACGTGAAAGAGAACTCTCATGTGGATGGCCAATTTTTCGCCTAGTATGATGTGGTAAATAATATGGATTTATCTAGTTTGGAAAAAGTATATTTACTCCATTAATTACCGCTTCCATTTTCAAGTTGGTCCCATAAACTATCTAGTGTGGCATTAGAATACACCCAATGGCGGATTGAGGAAGGGGGGGGGGGGGGAGGGGCTGGGTAGAGGTGTGCGCCCTTTCAAGTTTTTTAAAAAAATAAAAAATTTAAGACAGTACGTAAAAAAAAATTTTAGGACACCTACCCCCCTCTTCACACACCCACGCTCCCCCTTTCTCTGTTATGACCCCCTTTCCTTTTCACACAAATCATTTCCCTCCAATCCCTAATCTCACCTAAACTCTCACTCTTCCTCACTCTTTCTCTGAGTCTCTGTGTGACTGTGTCCAAGTGTCAAAGTGTCCAAGTTTGTGTGAGTGGAGATATTTTGCGGTGGCATTTCTTTCTTGGATAGGTTTTGATAGTGAATTAGTTGGTTTTTTGCTGAAAAAATTGGAGATTTTCAATGAATATTAGGTGGGTTTGCGATTATTGAAGAGATTCGTTTTCTTTTTCCTATTTTTCGAATTTGCATTACCAATCTTGTATCAGAGTGTCTCTGTCTTTCTTTGTGCAGCGAACTAAGCGAAGAGAAGAGGGAAGCCCAAATTTTGCCCTTTCAGGCTTTCTACGGTGTGATTTGCAAATGTTGACAAAGATTTTCGTATAAATGCAGGTTTATAAACTTATTCAGCCTTTATACCCATCATTTGATTTCATACAAACTGTTATTGGACAATTTGGACTCATAAATGCCAATAGATTTATTGAATAGAAGGCTGTGTATGAGTGTATCAATCCGACAATCAAAATTTAAAACCCATGCCAAAGTCATTTCTTCTGATGAGAATTTGATCCATGATCAGCCATGTGCATAATTTCATGTAATCAGTTTTTGTCTAATTTTTTTTTTCTTTTGTCTAAAATCTTCTTGTCTGATCCATCTTAAGGTTTTTATTTTTTATTTTTTGGGTCAATTTGCTTTGATTTTGCTTCACCTTCAAGCTATCTTATTCATGTTAATTAAAAATTAGACGAATCATTCTCATTCTCTGTATTCAACTGTAAGTATTTTATCCACATATATTACAATCCATAAAGTAGGTTCTTTGACTTTTGAGTAATAGCTAACTAGTTAACTTCATGATTGTTGAATTATTCTATAAACCCATTATAACATCTTTTGTGGATCAATTGGCAGCAGACTTACTTATAATCAGACGGTTTCTCCTTCCTCTTTAATTTATATTATACTTTTTAAAGTGGTATTATTTCTTATTCCTTTACCATTTAATTTAGAAGCTTCAATGACCCGCGTGGACACCAAATTTGCTACAGAGTCTCAAGAAATTATATGACTCATAAACTGTTATTGGTCTCACGTAACTTAGAACCATTTTTCTGTAAAAGCTATCCAAATTTTAGTTTGTTTAGAATCTTTGTTGATTGCGTGGTATTGATCTGTCCTACAGCTCTTGCTAAAAGTTGGCACTCTGTTTGAGCAGTGTCATAGCTTTCTCTAAAAGTTGGCACCATGTTGGATTTCTTCTTCAATTGCAGTTTGCCGTTTGTATGATTATGTGAAGGCTTGAAACTGAGGGTTAATTCGTGAGCGGCAGAGAATTGAGTTGCAAGTACGTTATTTATTATTGTCTATTCTTTTTATTAAGACATTTTTTGTTGATTTGTTAGATTTATAGCTATCGAAATATACTAATATTAGAATATCATTAGAGTATGTGCCAGTAGCATTTAGCCATGAGTTGTTAAGTTGTTTGTTTAGACTTTAATGTGAAAAGTCTTAAAACTAATAAATAAATAAATAAATTTTCAGGTTTCCGACAAATCTTAGATTACATCATGAGCAAGTAAAAAACAATTGATGCATTTTTTAAGAAAAGAGATGCTGATTCAAATTCTAAAATATATTTTTCGGCTTCTAATTCTCAAACTTCAACTCCTGAGCAAGTTGCTTCTAAGATGTCAAGAATTAAATATCAAGAAGTTGAGTTAGTCGACATTTCTACTTTTCCAAGAGATCCAGGGTTACGTCCCCAGTATGGACATATCATGTTAATCAATAGGATGAAATTAGACATGTTTATCTTAAATATGGTCCATATAGATTCTTTCCTTCTGATAGTTCTGGATATCCGTTTTCGGGAAATGAAAAAAATCATCGAAAATTTCAATCATCTTGGTATACAATATTTCCGTGGTTAGAATACTCTTATGAAAAAGATACTACTTATTGTTTACCGTGTTATCTTTTTAGTAAAAAGGAAATTGTACGGTTTGGAGCTAATGCATTTACTACTGAAGGATTTCGTAATTGGAAGAAGGTTAATGATGGTAAGAATTGTGCTTTTCTTGCCCATGTGGGAAATGGGTCATGTTCACCTCATAGTAATGCTGTTAAATGTTGTGACTCTTTGAGGAATCAATCTCAACATATTGATAAGATGATAGATAAGCAAACTTCAAAAGAAAAATTAAAGAATCGATTACGATTGAAGACTTCAATCGAATCTATTCGATATTTAACATCTTAAGGATATGCTTTGAGAGGTCATGATGAAGGTCCTGATTCAAAAAATTGTGGCAATTTTCTTGAGTTGATAAAATTTATATCTATTTTCAACGAGGATGTTGCTAAGGTTGTTTTAGAAAATGCTTCACAAAATGCTAAATATACTTCACATCATATTCAAAAAGAGATTTTACATGTCATGAAAAAAGAGGGTTCGGGATGCAATTCGTGAAGAAATTGGTGATTCAAAATTTTACATTATTGTTGATGAGACACGAGATGAGTCTAAGAGAGAACAAATGGCTATTATTTTAAGATTTGTTGACAAAGCTGGTTTTATACAATAACGCTTCTTTGATCTTGTCCATGTTAAAGATACATCAGCGTTAACTTTAAAGAATGAAATATCTGATGTTTTTTTTCAACATTGTCTTGATATTCAAAATATTCGTAGACAAGGGTATGATGGTGCTAGCAATATGCGTGGTGAATGAAAAGGATTGCAAGCATTTTTCTTAATAATTGTCCTTGTACATACTATATTTATTGTTTTGCTCATTGATTACAATTAGCATTAGTTGCTGCATCTCGAGAGGTATTTTCTGTTCATGAGTTCTTTTCAAATTTGAATTTCATTATCAATGTGGTTGGTGCTTCATGTAAACGTCATGATGAACTACAAGCAGCTCAAGCAGTAGAAATCTCACATTTAATAGCTATTGATGAACTTGAAACTGGAAAAGGAGCTAACCAAATTGGCAGTTTGAAACGACCTGGTGATTCTCGTTGGGGTTCTCATTTTCATTCTATTTATAGCCTACTAAGAATGTTTAGTCCTACTTGTTCAGTGCTTGAAAATATTATAAAATGGGGATCCATTTACACTCAGCGTGGGGATGCGAATGCTGCTTATAAAATGATTACATCATTCAAATTCATATTCATTTTACATTTGATGAGGGAGATCATGGGTGCTACTGATATTCTTTGTCAACATTTGCAATAAAAATCTCAAGACATCTTGAATGCTACACAGTTAGTTTCTAATACAAAAGCACTCCTCCAAAAATTAAGAAATGAAGATTGGGATGATTTGCTTGAGAAAGTCGTATTTTTTTTCAAGAAATTTGAAATTGACATTCCTGATTTGAGTGTTCGTTATGTTGTAGGTTGAGGTCGTATCAACGGGATCACATCACCGTGAAGCATTATTATCATTTTAACATATTCAATACTACTATAGACTTTCAATTGCAAGAGCTTGATACTAGATTTGGTGAAGGAGCAATGAAACTCATGATATTTAGTTCAGCTTTGAATCCAAGCGACTCTTATAAATCTTTTAATACTGATGATATATCTAATTTTGTAGAGAAGTACTATTCTCTTGATTTTTCTAAGCATTATAAAATTTGCTTAAGATTTCAGTTGATGCATTTTAAACTTAATGTGCTTAATCATCAGAAATTAAAAAACTTGTCTTCCATTGTGGAACTATGTCAAGGATTGATAGAGACAGAAAAATCAGAGACATACTGTCTTATAGATAGATTGATTCGTCTTATTTTAACTCTTCTAGTGTCTACGGCAACTACTGAGCGATCATTTTCAGCTATAAAAGTTGTTAAAACAAGATTTCGTAACAAAATGGAGGATGAGTTTCTTGCAAATAATTTAGTTATCTACATTGAGAAGGAAATTTCTGAGAGCTTCAGTTCAGATTTGATACTTAGATGATTTTGTGTAGGGGTGAGCACGGGTCGGTTTGGGTCGGGTTTCGCGGGTATCCGAAATCCGACCCGCGGGGTGCGGGTTTGAAAAAATTCAACCCGCAACTCGCATGTTTCCATTGCAATCCGACGGGTTTCAGGTTTGCGGGGCGGGGCGGGTTTGCGTGCGGGTCGGGTTTAAATCCGAATTCTAGTTTTTTTTTTTCTTTTTTAATAGTTTAATTTGGTTAGATTGTTTTTGAACCTGCAGAGGATTCCTTACAGCCAAATTGGAGTTATTTTAATCCATAAATGCCATGTTGTATGTCAATATATCTCTAGTACAGCGATGTTATCTGGATACTATATATGCTTTTACGCTTGCAACACTGTCTGATTTAATTTCTGGATGCATTCAACTTATTTAATTAATCTTCAATGTAAATTTCAGTACAACATACATTGGCTTTTACAAACACTGTAAACATAATGAAATTTTGAATGTAAACTAACCAAAAACACACTGTTAATCTCTCTCTCTCTCTCTGTGCTTACTAGGGTCATGGATATTGCAAATGTCTTCCGCAAATTCACTTTTTCTCTCCCTTTAGAATTTCATCATTGTATATTCTTCACATTCTTTTCCATGTTAAATGATTTGGGATATTAAAGTTTTAGTTTGTCTAGCAATTAGCATGCTACTTAAACGTTGTACAACACAAACTAGCCTTATCCAAAAATATGGGTGCACCTATGCATTTTTTTTTTCTAGTAAAATAAGTTACGCAGTTTATCATTCATCTTCTCTACTGTAGGAGGCAAAAGATTTTGTAGTCTAGCAATCTCATTTAGCACCAGCAATCATGAGCCTCCATTAGCACCGTAAAGTCCTCATACACAATGGACATGCAGCAAACCATACTCAACCAAACCTTAACCAATGAGAGTTTAAAATTCTATTGAGCTCTTTTTTTTATGTCTTTTAATTTCTTAGAAGTAAAAAAGTATTTATAGTATATAACAAATCGCGGGTCGGGTCGGGGACCCGTGATTTTCAAAAAACCAACCCGCAACCCGACCCGCCCCGCGCGGATTTGCAAAAAAATAACCCGAACCCGCAATTAAACCTTAAAAATTCGAATTTTTCGAGTTGGGGTGGGCGGGTTTTTCGGGTAGGGTCGGGTTTTACTCACCCCTAATTTTGTGTCTCTAAAATCACGTAGGATACAAATTTAGACACTTTGTATTTTGTATTTTTAGTGAATTTATTGTCTTTTGTATTAGTGTCTATAAGTGAACTGATATATCAATTTGGCATATATTTATGAAGTTTAATAGCTATATTTTTCTTTGTACATATATTATGTTATAATTTATATTTTGAATTTTAATTACTATATTTTTATATATTATAATAAAATAATAGTACATAAAAAGAAAAAAAAATTGTCATTATATTATATTATTTTAGGTCCGCTTCCACCCCTCCTTGGTCCTATTCCTGGCTTCGCCACTGAATACACCAAACTACTATTTTGAGACAAAAATGTCCCTCTATCAGCATCAAATGTTAAAATGAATGGAAAAGTGACCACATGTTTTTTTTTTTTTTCTTTCACCTGACTACTTCTTTGTCTTTTCTTCCTAAAATATCCATTTAAAAAAAAAATTAATAACAAAAATAAAACTAGAATAGAAAATAAAAACTAAAAAAATCAAACCAACCAACCAAAAGATAGCCAAACAATCCCCATAATCTATTAGAGTGACTCAACCAGCCTATAACTTCTCAAAAGGTAATGATCGACGTGAATTCAGAAACATGAAAGCAATCTTTAGCTCAAATCATTGCAGGAATTTTGCTCATGAGGCTATATTATATCTTGTTATTGCAGGGAATTTTGCTTAAATCATGCAAAGCAATCTTTCATTAACATGAAAGGTAAACATGAGGCTGTGTTATGTCTTGTCATTGCAGGAAAATTCTGGTAAATGTCAAACTTTTTTGCTCTTTTTTTTTTTTTAATTGATTAAGGAAAGGGGTTACGAAGATGATCTTTTCTATTCTTGATCTGAAAGAAAGAGAGAGTGTGAGATCTAAAGAGAAAACAAAACACTGAAAAAGGAGTGAGCTCCTCAACAATAGACCCAAAACGAAAACAACAATACAAAATTATTAACAAACAGTAATGAATGGGACGGACAAGTGTCCCGGCCTTCTCAATTTGGCGGTATATAGCGGTAACAAAAACAAAAAGGGCACAGATTAAGACGAATCTATCTCAACCCCCACTTGGAAATAGCAACAACCTCAAAAAGGCTGAAGCGGTAGAAGCACTGTTAGAGTCCGATTTAGGGATTGTAGCAAAGAGAAGCACTACAAATCCGGTTACAAACGTCTCCACTAAGCTAATAGACCACTGCAAAATAGGGAAACAGTAACCCAAACAACACAAAAACAACAAAATACAACACAAGCTACAAAAAAACAAAATTACAACAGGAATATAACAAAAAACTCCAAAACAGCAGTAGCAGCAGAGGAAGAAGGTGGGGCAGAGTGCTGGAGCGGCCACACGCCAGAGAGGAAGACCCACGTGCCGGTGCGTGGATGCCACTCACAGGCGAGTGAGATCCACGCGCTGGCGTGTGGAGGGGGTACAGCAACGCTGATTAGACTAGAAGGGAGCGAGAAGGCCTAGAAGCACGGTGGAGGGGGGCGTGAGAAGGCGGAATTGGCAAAGCTTCAAAGATCCGACTATGAGAAGACCAAACCCATCAAACTCTACAAATCTGAAAAAACCACTGAAAGGGAGGACGGAAAGTAGAAGATGGGCTGCACGGCGGCGCGATCTGGACTAGAGGCGGCAGCGGCTAAGTTATAGAGGAGGTGATTGGGGGAACAGATAAAAACTACTACTAAACAAAAGAAAAAACAGAAAAAAGAGAATAGGGGAGAGAAGGGATGGGAAGAAAACCATCCCTCATCTCTTGAGAGACCACTGGAAAAAGCTTGAAAACCTCACAAGGAGGTGGAGAACCTTACTCTTCTAGAGAGAATGAGGAGTGTCTCTCTCTATAAGAGAGACTTCAAGCAACAAGAACTTTTTTGCTTCCTAAAGTTAAAGTTGTTATGCTATCATTTATTGTTTTACATATGAAATTTCTAGATTCATCTTTGTTTTGATAATCTATTAATAGAATTTATTCGTTAAATCAATTTATGTTCTTGGTGTATTAGAGGAGATAAATCTGTTTTGACAAGTCTAAATGGGTAGTTATTCATTTATGGTTTTAGAATTTCAAATGGCATAAGATATGTAATTATTGAATGATTTTTAGGTGTTTTTTAATAATGATTTTGATAATTGAGTCAGCAATTTGTATTAGAATTTTAATATGTATGTACTGAAAATCTAAACCACTTATTTTTTATATTGACCGATGTTCATGCTTGTTTTTACTATTTTTTATGTAGTTTCCAAACTTTGGTTAATGAACGTGAGTGTTAAAGTATTTGTTGATTGAATCCTTGTATAATTTAAGAATGATAATTGTTCTATAATTATCAGGTGACTACTCATGCCAAAATTATTCGTAATTGACAAGAATATAAATAATTGTTTTTTTTTTTTCAAAAAAAATAATAATACAAAGTTATTCACAATAACTTATAGGTCGTTGAGAATAATTAATTATTAACGACGATATGTCCTTATTTTTTTTTTTTACAATCTTTATTGTTATTTATAACTATAAAAAGTTGTCGTTGATAGAAAATATTAGTGACAACATAAAAGTTATCGCGAATAATCTTTTATGACGAAGCAATAACGACAATTTAGTAACGATAAACTATTATTACTAAACGTCATTTTTAGAAAGAAAAAAAAAAGTGGTCCTGATAATACTTGCAAAAAAAAAAAACAAAAAAAACGTGGTCGTGATAAAGAAAGGAGGATCTGGCTTACATGCTTTTATAAAGTAACAGGACGTCTCCAATTTGTTTACGGAAGATGTGATGTTGTAGTTAAAGTAAAAAGACGTCTCGAATTTGGCCAAAAACCTAAAAAATTAATTCAATATGAACTGTATTGAGCCTTTTCCCTCAAAAATCAATTCAATTTGATGTAACAATAATAATAAAAAAAAAAAATCAATATGATGTGACTCAATGAATCACGTGTCTGCAATTAAACTGATAAATAAATACACTACATTTGATCTTATCTTAAAAAAATAGGAAATGTTATTCCCCATCAGCCAAGGTGCCCTCGTATCCATTCTGGCCTCAGTACATCGTGATTACGCCCGCTTGTGAGCCATTGATCAGGACAATGAGCAAAATAGGTCGAAACAAGGCTACTGGGGCTTGTAATGACTAATTATACATGTTTTTTTTTTAAAAAAAAAATATATATATATATAATTTTATTTATTTATTTATTTATTTATTAAAAAATAATGTAATTTTTAAAATTACTATTAAATTTTTAAAAGACCACTCATTTGTAAATACTTAGCCATTATTAGTACACTTTGCTTACTTGTTGCTTGGTTTGAAAATTAAGAAAAAAATATAAAATTAATTAGTCATTGTGTTTACTTAATTATATTCTGTCATAACACTTATACAAATTTCGTTAGTATGTCACGACAATGTTAATAACACTCAATCACTCCTAACCACCCTCAAAAACCAATGGCTACTTGCTTTGTTGGGATTCTCCATCTTCAGCTCCTTTTTCCATGTGCTCGTCCATTAAATCGGAGGGGATCCGGATCCCATGAGCATTATACACGTCCATTAAATGGATCGCTGGTCTGGATTACTGGCCAGAGTGTCGGATTACCTTTTTGGTATGGTATACCAACTTTGGGTTATAATGAGAAGTTCACATGGCATTTAATTCTTTCTAGGGGCGTGGGTGTGTAATTGCTTTGACAATGTAAATTACTGACTGTCGTAAAAATGCCAAGTTCATATATCTTATGGGTCACAACAAAATTACATTAGGGGCCCTTTTTTGGTTTTTCGGGGTGGGCAGCGACAACAAGGTTAACTCTCCATTTAACTTTTTAGGCCGGGAGAAGGGCCATTGCATCGTACCGTGACGAATAAACAAACTAACTTTCATGCTAAATGCATTCTTAGTCTGGGTCTGTCTTGACGTATTGCATCCGGCAAAGACTTCCAGTCGGCAGTCACCTTCCAAATTCTAGAGTTGGAGCGCGGAGGAATAGAAATCCTATCATTTTTAGACTTCTTAAACGCGGTTTTTGACTATTGAATACGGTTCACATTACCTGTATCTAACTATATACGATTCTACGTGAACATTACGGTAAAGTCTTAGCAAGTCATTCGAAACTTTTGCCAACTTAAAGCGGAAATTAAGGCAAATCAACGCACGCGAAAGTTGAACCATTTTCCCAGAATCTTCTTCCACAAACGTATTGTGACCGGGGTTAAGTAGTCTTTTAGTCTTTCCCATGCACATATGCCGGCCTATAAAGTCCCTTGATTCTCAATTAAGCCAAATTAGCCAATTAAGCAGCAAGTAAGCAAAGCAAGCGCAGTAATGGCTCGGCAATATTTACAAACCCCAGTAGCCTTGTTCTACCTTATGCTCATTGTCCTGATGATCAATGGCTCAGAAGCGGGCGTAATCACGGTGTACTGGGGCCAGAATGGAAATGAGGGCAGCTTGGCTGATGCTTGCGCCACCGGCAATTATGGTATTGTGAACATAGCTTTCCTATCCACATTTGGCAATGGTCAGACCCCCTCGATCAACCTAGCTGGCCATTGTAGTACTAACCCAGCCACTAATGAGTGCACGGCCGGTTTCAGCAACGACATTAAAGCTTGCCAAAACCAGGGTATCAAAGTCATGCTTTCTATTGGAGGTGCTGAAGGGAGCTACTCCCTTTCCTCCGCTGATGACGCCAGGCAAGCATTGCTTTAATTTCATTATACTCAATTGGTTTTTTTTTTTTACCTAATTGATAAGGAGAAAAGGCTACAAGGGAGTGTCTTTTTTTTTTTTTTTCTTTTCTTTTTGAAGTATATATAAATGACTATATCAATATTGTGTGATAGTTGTACAATAAAAATGTGATTTTCAACATTAATACTATATATATATATGGGTACACATGTTTTAATTAATAGTTTGTCACCGAGTGAAAGCTAAGGGTGGTAGTTCTTGTTCATGTGTCGGATTCGAGTCGTGTCAACGCATAAAAATAAGATTATATAGGTCAGCTATAACCCGACCCATTTAATTAAACAAGTTAGACCCCTCCATCCTAACTTACTAATTTTGAGTTGGGTTCTCGAGTCGTATAAAAAATTACCATCGCTAAGTCTTATGTTGGGTTTGAATCATGTTGAGACATGAGTATAAGACTATATAAGTTAAAATTAACCCGATTTGTTTAATTAAATGGATTAGACTCCTTAACCCTAATTCACTAATTTCACGTTGAGTTCTTCTAGAGTTTATGAGTCATGTCAAAAATTGTTGAAAACTCTAGGAAATAATGCTCTTTGGTACTGTGCAGGAGTGTTGCAAACTACTTATGGAACAATTTTCTTGGGGGACAATCTGACTCCCGTCCATTCGGCGATGCGGTCCTAGATGGTATTGATTTTGATATTGAGGGTGGAGGCACAGCCGAGCACTGGGATGAGCTCGCAAAGGCACTAGCAGAATTTAGCCAACAGAAAAAGGTCTACTTAACAGCGGCTCCACAATGTCCTTTTCCAGATGCTTTGCTAGGAGGTGCACTAAACACTGGCCTGTTTGACTACGTTTGGGTCCAATTTTACAACAACGGTCAATGCGAGTATTCTGGCAATGCCGACAACCTTAAGAGTTATTGGAATGACAAATGGACCACTATTCAAGCGGGTCAAATATTTTTGGGGTTACCTGCAGCTCCAGAGGCAGCTGGGAGTGGCTACATCCCGTCGGATGTGCTTAACAATGACGTATTGCCTTCTATTAAGGGTTCTTCAAAATACGGGGGTGTTATGCTTTGGTCTAGGTTTTATGACAATGGCTATAGCACAGCTATTAAGTCCAATGTTTGAACTACTTTGCTTCTAACACCTTCATATCTTACATATTTCACTTTTCGATATGTAATAATAAAATAAAGCATATCTACGAAATAAGACGTACATTGAGCATAAAGAATAGCCGGTTAGCTGGTTTTTAATTATCTAGAATTTGTTCGATTTTTATTTTATAAGACTATAATTTTTACGTCTTGGAGAGTTAGCAAAATAAATTAATGAATATGAATGCTTCTTAGTTAGCCAATAAGGAAAATATAAATTTCCCCAAAAAATTAGAAGCATGGTATTGAGATTAATGCTTCAAACTTTTAAGTTCAAGTTGAGAGTATTGCACGTTATTTTTTCTCAGGCTAACAAAGAAGAAAATTAACTGCACTCAATGTTGTTATAGCACAATGTCTACTCGGGTATTTATTAACCCAAAACTCATTAGGGAAGGGGAAAAAGAGAAAAATATATTTTATTTTTTGTTATGACCCGAAACACACTGGGCACATCTGTATCATATTCCAATAAAAATTAATCAAATTTACAATTTAAATTCTATAAAATTACTTATAAAATTCAGTTTTTTTTTTAATAGGAATCTTTCATATTCCATTGATAACAAATCAATAGCACAAAACTCACATAAACATAGCATACCGCTATGAAATTACACTGTTATAGATTTAGACAAAAAATCTTACAATTGAAAAACTATCTATAATTTCAACTTCCGCTAAACCATGTACAACTCCAGTTAAGGAATAGATCTGCTCTGAGCAGACTAGATTTAAGACATGGATATTCTAAATTCTCACCAACTTTATTTTTTTGGCCGTGAGAGATAGTCCTACACACTAATCTACTCATCGTCGACCTTAAAGGTCAGGAGACAACACACGTTCTCGACTCAAAGGCCAGGACAACAAGAACAAAAAACAAATAAAAAAACTGAAAACAAACAAATCCTCACCAGAAGCAGCAACAGAGAAGAACAACATCGTACACACACTTCAGCACGCGAGACTCAATGATTTATCAGCGCAGAAGTGATGAAAAACGGAGAAACTGACCGAGATAATTAAATAGATATGAGCTTGAAGAAACTAAATATAGGTTTAAAAACTAGATCTAACACAAAACTATCAAAACGCAAATCGAAAAAGCCTACAGAGAAGATATTGAGCACTGCTATTAGGGAAGAAAATAGAGAGTGACAAGGAAGGGGGAGGAAGAAGAACGGCTAGTCTCAAAAGAAGCCACACGTTCTTCCCATTTAGGAGAGAGAGGAGAGCATTTCCCTTATCAAGAGGTTTAATGGTGATTTCACATGATATTAAAGTTTGAATTGATGTTGTAAAACTCAATTTTATCTAATATACAATCAATGTTGGACTTAACATTGGAATGACAGGGCCATAACCTCGTTGACCCAATAACCAAGCAGCCTGGGTACAAGCCCAGGGACACCAAGAAGGCCCCAAATCCAGGCTCACCAACAAGCTTGCTCATTTGGTAAAATCCAGCTTGAGGCACATGTCACCAAAGGAAAACCCATTCATGTAAGGCAATAAATCCCCGTGTTAATGACAAGATAAGTAAGGGAGGAAAGGCCACCTACTGCCAAGAATTGGGCCAATAAACTACTGATTGACGATCAGTACTTATCCTATCCAAGCATCCAATCAAATCAAGATCAAGTCTATATAAAGTTAGTAGAAAATACTTCAAAGGTGTGCCCGAATCACTCTTTCTTTCATTCACCAAGTCAAAATACTTATTTTTACTAACTTAAGCATCGGAAGTTATAGTGCTGTCAACAACGGCATGCCACTCTGACTCTTAGTTTTCTTGTATAATTCCTTCGTCAAGCTCTAGGTGTGCGTAATCATTGCATTCACATAAATTTTTTTAGTTTCTAAAGATAAGTATTTTCCTTTTCAAAGATACTAGTACATCCGGCAGACTCTGTAATCAAAATAAGATTCTTTACATTTCAAATGAAATTGAGAGAAATTATTTTATAGTCAGAATTTAATATTTGTTGTATCTAACAGTGTAAACACTGTCACATACTAAATATGTTGACACGCTATTCAAAAAATTTAAATGATATTGCATTATTTACATTCATTAAATACAATAACATTAAATTCTGATTATAAAATAATTTCTCTATTTCAAAAAAAAAAAACCAGAGAAGATCGTTGTACCTCCGTAACCAGCCTACCATGCACGTAATTTCTGTTCAAGCCTCTGCATTAGGCATTTAGGCTGGTAGTTTCATGTGGTGTCCACCATTATTTTCCTAATATAGCTTTATGCTTGGGCTAGCTAATGTTACTTCAAAAAGTCTATTCGCCCTAACCCGGACGACACGATAACCCCCGAGCCCAACTTGCAAGTACTCCCTTTACTGTACAAAACAAATATGCCTTAAAGGCATTGCCTTCAAAAATTTTAACGTCATGGGGTGACTCTAGCTAGGATTTCCTCGTGCTTTCCCCTTGCGCAAACTACATATCCTAGCTCCTACTTGCCCTTTGGTACTTGGTTCTAGCTTGCCCATAACAATCAATTGATATTTTTGTCTTTTGAATAATAATAGAAATGAATGATGTAATATAAAATAGAAAAAATATTTTAAATTTTTTGTATGAAAAAATAAAAAAATTTTAATTTTTAGTAAATTTTTTATTTGAATATTAATAAAAAGTAAATGATGTGATATAAAAAGTAAAAAAATTGTTAAAAAGGGATTGATAGAATATTAAAAATAGTGTTAATTTTGAAAGAGAAAAAAAAAGAAAAAGAAAAAAAGAATTTAACAAGCATCAAGTCAGCCTACTGGTTTCTCTCCAATCAGCGGGCTGTAGTCAACAATACCCTTGGCCCAATCTTTGGAAACCTGTGGAAGATTCACCTGCATGAGAACTCTAATGTGGATGGCCAATTTTCCGCCTAGTATAATGCCGTAAATAATATGGATTAATTTGGTTTGGAGAAAAATATATGTAATCTCCTGAACTACTATCCGTTTTTAAGCAATGAACCGTGAAGTGGTGGCATTAGAATACACAATTACTTTTGTGACAAAACACCCTTTCATCATGGTCGAACGTTAGAATGAATGGAAAAGTAATAACATATCTTCTCTTTTTTTTTTTTTCTTTTTTTTTTTTAATTTTTTTTTTGTGAGAGTGGATCAACTCACTCCTAATAACCAAAAGCCATGGCCAAACCATCAAAAACAATGGCCTACTTGCTTTGATCGGATTCTCCATCTGGTAAAAGTAAAGATTTTGAGAATCTCCTTTACTGAATTGGTCGGCCTTGCCATTAAGTGGGCGTCGCTCCAGCCATCAGGGTGCTTTCCAGGGAAGTAGGCCTTTGCCTTCAAGGTTCATTTTTCTTGGATACAAGTCCTTAAATGGGTTGCTGGTCTCAATTACCAATGTCGGTTACCTTTTTTCGTATACCACTTTGAATTCACACGGCATTGCATTTATTCCAGGGCGTGGGTGTGTAATTGCTTTGATAGAGTAAATTATTTAGGGCTTTGTTTCAAAGCTTTTGATATAGAAATTTTTGTCATTAAACTTTTGTCAACAGTACTACTATTAAAAAGCTGTTTACCTGTTTGATTTATTAATGTTTGGTAACAAAATTAAAAAAGTGCATGTAGTTGTAAAATGACAATAAAAACATATATATTATATTAAGCTATATATTATATTATATCTATATATATTATATATATATAATAGTAATATTATATATAATCTATATATAGTATATACTATTTTATTTAAAATTTTTAATATAAAATAGTTAATATGAATTTTTTTATTTTTTAATAATTTAATTTCATACTTT
>FXXK01001736.1:12941-77391 GCA_900184695.1 Betula pendula | reverse complement strand
CTTGAAACATACCCAGGTGGAGCACCCATAGTCAAGATAAGTGGCCTTACGGGTGGTTGTGAGCCAACCCATCCTAATTTTTTTTTTATTAAAAATGTATATTAAAATTGTAATTTAATATAATTCGTTAAAAAAATTTTATGTGAATCTCCTACGGAATTGGACATGAAGATAGGTCGATTCATAGAATAATAAGTGAGGCCCCCTCCAGAGGGTCCCTAGCTATTTTATATAGGCCAAAAATTATAAGGCTTAATACTAAACTTGGACCCAATAATACTAAACAGGCAACTCCCAATAGTTGCTGTTGGAAGTCTGGCTGTGTGATGTGTGTTTGGGTTTCAAGCGGTCCAATTGTGCTGCTGGAACGTGGAACCTCTTCGAACTGCTGCTGTTTGGTAGTTGCTGATTTGGTTGTATGAAGCTGTTTTTGTTTTTTTTTTTGTGGTTGTATGCTGCTGTTTTTTGAGTTGTTTAGTTGATTTTTTTTTTTGGAATAACCTTATAATAAAATGAGTGATGTATATATAAATAAAAAGAATGTTGTGATGTTTGTATGAAAGTAATTTTAATTTTTTAATAGTTTTTATTTGGTAGTAATAAAAAGTGAGTGATGATATAAAAAGTAAAAAAAATTTTTAAAAAGTGATTTGAAGAATATTTATAAAGTAATATTTAAATTTTAGAAGAAAAAAAAAAAAAGGAGAGGGGGAAATTTTATATATAATAGTAATTGCTTTTTCCTAGTTTTTTGTAGTTTCTTTGGTTGGTTTTTAATAAATTAATTAAAAAATAATAAAGGAAAAAAGTAGCACGAAGAAATGAAAACTAAATGTGGTATCATTAAAACATCTTTTAATGTTTTTCAGCATTCCAATAAATATATTAATTCTCTAACGTACTTGGGTTTCCACTGGACTAGGAATTCTCCTCCATTTTCATTTGAAATGTGAAATAGAGAGTATTTCAGTTAGTGCAAAATTAGGGGTAATTTATTCATTTGAAATAAAGAGTAATTATATTTGAACAACTTCTACCCTTAAGTTTACCTAACTGGTACTCTCTATTTCATTTAAAATGGAGAAGGATTCCATTTCCCGGTTCCGCTCAAAGTTCCTCTAAATGTAAAATATTAGTAGCTTTACTGACTTGTTGTTGGTGCATGGTGTTGCTGCTTCAACGAAAGCTGGACAATCCAAACTTCTGAAGGATTATTATAGTTATGAACAAAACTACTTTTGAAAACACCTAAAGTGGTATTATGATTGGGTTAAATGTTGAATGAACTTTTGTTTTTATTTGTAAATTCATATAAAAAAAATAATTGTTATATGCTTTGTATTTGTTTTGAAATGTAGATTATATAAGCTTTATTTGTATTGAAATATAATAGGGTATTCCTACAAAATAATATTCAGATTCCTATTATTTCAATTAATACTTTTGAAATAGGATCTAGGTTTCCTTTTTTGTATTTTGTTTTTCTTTATGCTTAATTTCCCATTTTTAAACTATCACTATGAACAGAAGTTTTAACAACTTTTATTTATGGGAAAAATCTTCCAGCGTGATGTGTGTAAACCCTATATTTTACAGCACCCAATAAGAAGTTAACACGTTCGTTAAAAAATATCAATAACCTTAATGAACAAGAAAATTTATCGACAATAAACACAATTTGAAGAGACCACCCATATTAACATCTATTGTTTTGTCTGTGTGATGATTTCCAACTTTATTGTAGCTGCAAAAGTAAAAGTTACAACCCATCCTCATTGCCAGTAGGGCTCTCTTAAATTGAATAAAACATTAAGACCCTTAATTTTAGTTTATCCATATAATTAGAGAGTCCATACTAAAATAAAGGGTTTTATGTATTATAATCATTTAGAAATCCTATAATTCTTGCTTAATTTTTTTCTTGACATTTTTTTTTTTCATTTTAAACCTATAACATATGAGATAATTTAAGATGTTTTATTTATATGATTAACTAAAATAAGAATCTTATAAATTAAGTTTCAAATTAAATTAATAAAAAAAATTCCAAATGGCATATAAGCATAGGTTACAGCTTAGATTTTATATCAGATTATGATTGGGCGAATAATAAAAGTATTTCTGCACTAACATCATACGTGTAATAATCTTTAATTTGCTACAACTAGCCACCTTGTTAAGGGTCAAGTCTTCTCTAAAGTAAAAATTTAGTAGCTGTTCCAGGTGGCATATGCCATGAGATCGTTGCTTCTCACGATAGTCCGGACGTTTGGAAAGTTATATAAATATAAAGAATCAGAGAGAAAGCAAACGTTTAG
This sequence comes from Betula pendula, assembly GCA_900184695.1. Classification (NCBI taxonomy): domain Eukaryota; kingdom Viridiplantae; phylum Streptophyta; class Magnoliopsida; order Fagales; family Betulaceae; genus Betula; species Betula pendula. The sequence continues at coordinate 75,073 of FXXK01001736.1, read as the reverse complement.
TCTAGCTATTTTCTTTAATCTGATGAATAATTATGAGTATAGTTATCCTGTTCAAGTCTGAAGCATAGTAATTAGCTAGGGGTGACCATGAGAATGACTATTCTAAAACTAATTCATTTCACCTTTTTCTATTTCGAATAAAAGCTATTCATTTTTTTGAATGGAACAGCCATTCAGCATATCAAACGTAACCTAACGGATTATCACATTTCTTATTGTTTTTCTCCCTAAACTTCAAGGAGTCCCTAAAGTTTCTGCAATACATGTTTACATCCACAGATCAAATATGTATATATTTGATAACCCTGATAGAACACTTTATGAAGGAAAGAACACCAATGTGTATGGGTTTTGCGCATCATGTTTTACCATAAAATTTGAGTGGGAGAAACTGACGGATAGAGAGAGCAAATTGGGGTTGTGATTTGGAGAGAGCAAGAAGACAGGGTTTCAAGTTATCTTTTACTTCAGGTACATGTTAAATGTTGAAGATAAATGTAATTTTTGAGAAGATCTAATTGCTTCTATTTCATTTTGAAAATTGCTATTCTCTGTGGAGAATTCTTGAGATCCCATAATAAGTAGAGAAGGATTATCTGGCAAAAGAATTTGTGACGTCTGTTACATTAGAATGTTTTTCCAAACTTGACATTTGATTCAAGCTTGACAGAATCTGGAGTATCGAATGAATATGAACAGCTTTTAACTATGAATCAATAGTAAAAGTTGGTATGTTAGAATTGAAAGACATATCTAAAATCATTTAATAATTTCTCAGTCTCATACAAAAGAGTTGATAAACTACTATCATATGCAAATAATTTATCATAGCCTACTTTTATAGAAATTTAGATTGAAAAAGATTGAATATGAAGTAAATAAATTTTTTTATTTTCTCTAAATTAAAATATGAGAATGAAAAACAACCCGTGCATTGCACGGGTTACAAGCTAGTCTATATATATATAATAGCCGAATCATACATAGAAGTGCTTAGAATTGCGACACGTGGCATAAACCCATAATTTTTTAGTAAAAAATCGGTTTTTTAACCCATCAATTTTAAAACTGAACCCAAAATTTTTAGCAAGTAGTGAACCGGTCCCTTTTTTTTATTATTATTATTTTAGTTAAATGTTGGTTTTGGTTTTTAACACCAACACTGAGCCATGTGTTTTGATTTTTAAGGATTCTCTCTTATCTTATCTTTTCTTTTTTTGCTAATCTTAAGGAAGTGTCTCACGTCTCACGTCTCTCTCTCTCTCTCTCTCTCTCTTTTTCACCTCTCTCTCTCTACGTCTCCCTCTCTCCACTATCCAAGCCTAAGAGGTAATTCTGCTTCTTTACCTTTCTTTTCTTTGCTTTTTATCTTTTTTTCTAATCGACTCGCATACACGTTATATCATCAAAATCTTTTTTTTATTTTTTTATTTTCAATTCATATTATGTGGGAATATTTTTTCTTTGATAAAATTGCAACTTTAGAATTAAGATAATAATTTTTTTAGATTTTTAGAGGGCTAATGGAATATTATAGTATATTTTTGTTTAACTTTTGTGTTTTGTATTGTTAATAGCTATCAAGATATAGACATGAAATTATTGTGTTTATGTCTTTGATAAGAATAATACAACACTCTCCAAAAAATTGTGATTAGGTATTAATTGTATTTGTAGGTCATATTATTTTTTAAAATTGTACTCTATTTATATGTTTGAACTTCATAATAAGATAAAAATTATGTGAATTTTTAGTGGATTAATAGAAGATTATAATGTGTTTCTTTGAATGTTGTGCAAAAAAATTAAACATAAACTCTTTCGAAATACCAAAGAGATATTAAACGTTGAACCTTGTAGTACAAGATTGTTTTTTATTTTCTATTCATAAAATCTTCTTTTCATTTTAACATCATCCTATGGGAACAAAGATTTTTAACATGTCTTAATTTATATAAATTTAAACAAAAAATAAAAGCAAAAGGAGTGTTTTTTATGCTTTAAAAGCAAAAAAAGACAAAAATTTATTTGATTGCAGTGTAGAAAACTGAACAAAAACACTTTCGAAAGATATTTAAGCATTAAATTTGATGCGAGATGATTATTTGGTTATTTTGCTCTGTATTTTTTCGAATGTTTTGAATTTTAGGTTTTTTTATTTGTATTATAATATAATAGGTATCAAACTAATAATATTAGGAGATTCCTACTAATTTTCTATTAATGCTTTGATAATTAGAATCCAGGTTTTTCTTATTGCTATTTTTTTCATTTATATATTTATTTTCATTTTAAATTACTCCTATGAGAACAATATTATTTATTTTTAATGGGTATAACTTCACCTTAACCCATTGAATTGTCATCCCTTTTTTCAACGTCCCCAAAAATTCAAAGTCTCTTGATTTAGTGTGTATCGAAGTTTCCATTAATTACAATGTCCTCCATTCGTTAGGATTTTCCGTTAATCCTTTTCAAAATTTCTAAAATACCAATGTTTTCTTTTTTAAAAAAATAATGATAAATTTTTTTCAAAGATTCAAGAGTGAATATTTTTGTAAAAAAAAAAAAATTTCGTAAATCCTCATAAACTCCTAAATCCTTGCATTTTTTCTTTATCTTATTCCCAGAAACATGAGGGTTAATTTAAAATTTTGACACTCATCCTTAAGATTTAACAGATAATCCTTAATGAGTTGAGAAAAAATTGAAAAAATTTAGAAGTTCGAATACACTAAATTGAAAGACTTTGAATTTTGGAGGGGCATATATAAAAGAATGTGAAAATTTCGAAGGATAATTAAAGTTATCCTTTTTTAAAATTTATATAGAAAACTAAATCAAGGTTCTTAGTTTTATGAAATTTTTTTTCCTGTTTGTATAATTACATCGAATTTCCAAGCATTTTTTATTGTTATGCAAAAAAATAAATAAAAACTCTTACGAAACACTAAACTGCTAATTATGCATTGAATCTAATATGAGAAGATTTATTTGATTGCGTTAATGTTGAATGAAAGATTTTATTCTATTTTGTATTTATATAAAAAAGAAAGATTTTGGTTATTTTGCTCTCTAATCTTTTTTAGAATGTTTAGAATTATATAGGCTTTATTTGTATTGAAATATAATAGGTATCACACCAATAATATTACAGATTTTTGCTAATTTCTTATTAATGCTTTAATATTCAAAATTTAGGTCTTCTTTTTGCTATTTTTTTTTTCCTTTATGCTTATTTTCATTTTAAACTATTCTTATAGAACAAAAATTTTAACAAGTTTTAATTTATATGGATTAAACTAAAATTAAGGGTCTTATATTTTAATTCATATTAGAAATTCTTGCTAATCAACGATGTACTGGTATATAACCTTTAGTATGTCTTTTTATTAAAAGAGGCATGATTGATTTTTTTTATACGATTTTTTTAACCTATAATGAAAAATACGATGAATAAGCGTTTAAGTTTTGAAATTAAATTATAATCAAGAATCCCGTGCATAGTGCAGGTTATTAGCTAGTTTAATATAAAATATAAAACAGGATAAACATGGGAGGCTGGTAAAAAAAAAAAAAGATTAAATATGCAAAATTTTGTATCTATCATTTTTTTTTTTTTCTATTCATTATGGATATTGTAAATTGTCAACTATGTTAACTGTTCCATATCCTTAATTTCAATGATAAATATGATTGCTCTTGTAACTTTTCCTCCTTGCAAAGGCACATATATGCACTCAATCTGTTACAGATGAGATTTGCAGGTAGAAGATTTTCAATCGATTAGAAATATAAAGATAAGAGAAAATAAATCAACGAAATCCTACATGACAAGCTAAATGATCCAAAAAAAAAAAGATTAATCCATTACGAGAGCGTTAGACCAATATGCTTAATACATCACAACCTGAATGATCACAAATTGTTCAATATTCTAAACTCATATTGTCTATAGTAACCCAATTATCAAGATAAATTACTTAAAACAAATGTTTCATTTTTCTATCGAAGATACCTGGGCCATATGTGGACTCGAACATGTCAAAAAAATCTAAAACTGCATAAAAGCGAATAGTTTGACTGTAGAAATAACAAGGAAAATGACAGGAATGGTGATCCATAATTTTCCAGGTAGCATAATGAAAAGACCAACACAAAAGGTGATCATCATAGTTGCAATAGAGAAGAAAAGAGTGGAAAGTCCTGTTATCATCTTTGTAGGCAAGGATTGGAGAAAATCTTCTTTTGCATAACGTGATGTAAGGATTCCCAGAAAAACCAATATTGAAGATGAAGAAGCAAATAGCGATAATGCATCAAAGATGATAAAGACCAGAAATAACGGTTTATATGAGAACATTGGGAATCCTGTAGTTTGATTGTTACCACTTGGAACAGTGAATATTGCGGTGAACATAATGGTAATAATGAGAGCTCCTAACATGTAGCACTACCAATAGAGATCCAGACCAAGACCTAGCCGCTCCAGAGAGAGAAACAAAAAAAAAGCGACAGCCGGAAGAGGAGGGATCTCTTCACTATTTCCTCCTCTCCCTCGTCTTCTTCACGTGATGAGCAAAGCAAGTTTTGCCGACGTCTTCTCCACCATCAATGGCCGGATTCTACCTTATCCGCCATCCATGGCCTTGGATCTGCCATTTGAAAGTTTTGGTTTTGATTTCTCAAAATCAAATCTGAAACTTTTAGAGAGTTTCCCCCCTCTTGCGCCCCTTCACCGTGTTCCGGGGCTCCTACGCTTCTTTCTCCCACGTTGGCCAGCCTCCCTCCGCTTCCAGTCGGTGGATCTACTTGGTGCTGCTTGCTTTTGTTTGTTTTAATTTTATTTCTATTACTGTTTATCCCTACCCTTTAGGTTGAGGAAGGTAATTTTCCTTAACTTCCGGGTTGAGAGAGTTTTAATAATGTTGGTGTGAATTGGACTTCCTATGTCTACGAATTTGTCTGCTTGTTGCAGATCTGATTTATAACCGGAGTTGTACATAGGTGTGTGGAAGATTATGTCATAGATATTTGCTTGTCTTTGTCTATGACTTGTAAGTTCATAACCTTAAGCTATGGTTATCGAAATTTGTGGCTTATTGCCTTAACTTTTGATTGTAAGAGCTTTTGATCAAGAATTGTTATTAATGGAAAAGTGAAAATTCACATTAAAATAAAAATAAAAATAAAAATAATGAGAGCTCCTACCACGGTACAAGAAGTTGTGGTGTTCTTCATCCATTTCTCTCCTTCCTTCACCATGTTTTTGTGATTATGGGTAAAAAAATTCCCTCCCTGTCATTTTTGTATTATTTTGAATATCTTTAATCCAAGGTAGGCAAATTCTCTCCACCTTCTGCACTTATTGACTAAAATCTTATAATTAGAAATTGAAGCAATAGATAGACAAATGATCATTCATGCTTCCTTTTATGGCATCTCTTGCGATCCATTAAATTTCTTATTTCTAAATATTTAATGACCTTAAAGAAATGAATTTTGGATTTTTACAACTATGAATTATAAAACCTTGTTGAAATCATATATGACTGAAAATTCTTGTTTTACAAATATGCAAAAGGAAAATAGCAATTTAGTTTATGGCAGCAACACTCAACTTCATTCTAGTTTTATGATGAATGTGGTTGAGTTTTCACTCTCTAATTGAATTAGGTAGTACGTTGAACTTCCTCAAGTTAATTCAAGGCCTTTTATTATGTTACAAGGTACCTACCAAATTCTTCATTATCTTTGTGAAAGTCTAGTCTTCAAATGGAGAGCTAAGCAGAATACAACAATTCTTTAAACGAAGTTATCATAATCTATAAGGAGGGTAATTGTCACCGACCTTGATAAGGAGATGTACTCTTATAGGTTCGATCCATTAAAGAGACACTTGAAATGGGAATAGAGATTTACAGGGTAGTAATTTCATTTGATTTAAATAACTTAAAAATTCAACTTATAAGTGTAAGCACATTAGAAAAATATAGGCTAAGAGATATGACCTTAAACCTATTGAAGTTCGCTTTGCATCTTTAAAGCTCACCTACAATGTGATCACGGTTCGTGGAAGGTTCTAACATCCCTGCCATGTGCAAGAGAGTGCAACGTGATTTATCTACAGCACTTGTAAATGAATTTTTTGCATCAAGCCCATTAAAAAAAAAAAAAAATCGGGTTTTAACAACGTTTTTTTTTAATTTTTATTATTATTTTTAAATTTTTAATTTATTTTATAATATAAAAACGATGTAAAAATTACACGCTTTACCAAAGCGTGGTAATTTTTTTTACCATGCTTTACCAAAGCGTGATAGAATTTTTGCATCGCTTTTCAAAGCGTAGTAAATTTTTTATATCACTTTTGAAAAAGCATGATAAAAAAAAAAAAAATAAATAAAAAATAATAATATATAATAATAATAATATAATTAAAAAAAAAAAAACAAAAACAAAGCATCATTTTGGAAATAAAAGCGATGTAATTTTTTACATCGCTTTGTTAAATGCGTGGTAAATTTTTGAGTTTCGAAACCCGCGCCAAGAGTTTTTCTTCCCGCACCACATCTCAGTCTCTCGCTCGCTCTCCATTCTCTCTGTTGCTCTCTCTCACGACAAGCTTGTTTCTCCTCTCTCCATCGACAGCGCCATCTGGCCTCCTCCTCCTCTCAGCTTCTGATCAGGTTAGTTTCACTTGTGTTTCTTTTATTTGGTGATTTTGATCGGTGATTTTTGTTGCACTTAGTCAGTGATTTTCATCTTTCCTAAACGTTGTTCTCTGAATCCTTTTTCTTTAATGGTAATGAGTGGTTTTGGTGCCTTGTGTCCTTTGACTTTGAGGGTTTGAAATTTGGGAATCTTCTTGTGTGGGTTGAGGGATTGGGGGCAGAAGATTGGAGGGGTTGACCTGTGGGAATCTTCTTGTGTGGGTTTAGGTGTCTAGTTGAGGGATTTCTTTTGGGACTGTGGCATGTGGGATTAGATTTGGGTCATCTTTAGAAAGTGAGTATGTGTTAATGGAATAGTTTTATGTTTTTGATCAGCTGGTAGATTTGGGGCAGTTTTGCTGGAAGATTTAGTGGGATTCTGCGCATTCAAGTGCTAATTTTAAGATCTGAAATGGGTTTATTCGAATTTATTGTCTTGTGCTTCTATTTGGGTAACCAATTATCTGCTTGGTTGCTGAGAAAATAGCGCAAAATGAAGAAAGAGAGCGAGATTTGAGATTCTATATTCATTTTTGGTGAGTTTTCGCTTATAAATTGAGGTTTTGTTTTCAGGTCAATTTGAGCGCGTATGCGTTCTTGTTTTCGGAGCTTGTGCAGTACAATCAGACGCAGGTGGACAACATTGCCGAGTTAGAAAGAAGGTGAAATTGTTAAATACCGCGTATTAGCTATCGCATTCTATATTATGCTTTTGGGTACTGAATTCGGGTTATTGTTTGGTTGCCGACAGAATTGATAATGGGAATGAAAGTTTCATAGATGTTTGGACTAGGTTGAATGGTTCTACGTGGTTGTCGTCGAGAGTGATTTTTAGTTTTCTCATGTTTTAAGTGAGAAACTCGATATTGTACTTTAAATATTCTAGTTTTCTTGGCCAAACTAAGCAAAAATTGATGGAAGTTGGAGACTAGTTTTGAACGTCAAGAAAGAAGAAAAAAAATCCTTAGAAATTGGAGAGTTAGAAGCTTTCAGCTGAGACACGGATTAATTGCTTAAATTGACTTTTCTTGAAATTTTACCTTTTGAGTGTCTGACAAAATTTATGGTACATGGAGCAGGCTGGAGGATGCAGGCTATTCGGTGGGGGCTCGAGTTTTGGAACTTCTTTGCCATAGAGATAAGGTATGTGACACTGTTGAAGTTCTACTTTGGGTTCATGTCTTCCTGAATGCAATTGTATTGGATATTATTGTGATTTTGCTGTAATGGATTTGTCATCAATCAAAATAAACTAGTCTTGTGGGTTTGTAATCCGTTCTCTATTTAGGTTTGCACACTGTGTGTAGTGTGAGAGTGTGGTATTTATGTAATCTTTCATGAGGTTAGCATGAATAGAATAGTGATGTTTTTCTTGGTACCACAGGGAAACAGAAGGGAAACACGATTGTTGGGCATTCTTTCCTTTGAGCACAGCACTGTATGGAAGGTGTTATTTGGAAAGGTGAATGCTGTTGTTTTTATTTTATTTTTTCCCCGTATTTCAATGGTTTTTTAATTATACAATTTATCGCATTTTGTTTGTCAGCAACTGAACGTTTTGCTACAGGCCTGTGCTAAGATAGGTGGAAGTTCTGACAACAATATTAGAAGTGTTTTGCCACGCTTTTTGGCCAAAAGCGATCTAAAACATTTTTTTACATCGCAATTTCACCACACTTTTGTTCAAAGCTATGTAAAATTTTTTTAAATCTTGCTTTGGACCAAAAAAGGGGGCAAAAAAAAAAGTTTTACCATGCTTTATCCAAAGCGATGTAAAAAGTTTTATATTGCTTTAAACAAAAGCGTGATAATTTTTTTTTTTTGCAACTCCAAGTTTTACATCCCCTTTAAAAGAATGTTAAAAAAGCGATGTAAAAATTTTAAAATCGCTTTAGCGATGTTAAAAAAACATGACTAAGACCCGATTTTTTTTTTTGTAGTGCCCGTATGTAAGGCTAAAAATTTTAGGTTGACAATGTAGGATAGCGTAAAAAAATATGTTTCTTCCCTTTGCATCAGTGTTATGCAGAAGTTGGTGATCTACTTTAAATATCTCATTAATAAACTCAATAAACCCTCTCTGGGTGGCTATGATGATGGTGTCATTAACATAATAGCCATTCATTTGCTGTACTTGATTGCACACTTGATGTAAAAGTTGACGGCCTTGGTAATGGAGCAATTTCATTTTCATAAATTTACTTGATTCCTAAGTCAATAATCAATACTTCATTAACTCAACTAAATTAAAACAAAAATAATAGATTGAAAAAAAAAATTGAAGAAGAATAAGAAAGGTTACAATATTTATCACAAAGATATGAAATTAATTGGGTGGATATATTAATACCCAAGAGCGTAAGGAGGTTTGAAGCTAGCTGACATAATTGGCCGCCTAGCACTGCAAAGTGAAAACAAAACCCACTCACTTAAACAAGTTAGAAAATTATTAAAACAAATTGAAAATCGAAGTATTTGTTAATCAAGTATGCCTATAAAAAATTTACTGGAAAGTTTGATTGATTGAATGTGATATATATTCAGCTACAATAAGGTGTGCTCATGCCTTGTACACCTAGACAAACGCACCCAAAGATTTTCAGTTTTGCATAAAAATCCTTAAGAGAGGGAGTTTAGGCGATAACATACATGATCTACTGATCTTTAGTTTGATCAGTTTGGTGTTCATTTGGGTTGTGGATCTCTATATGAATTTCATTGGTGGAATGCGCTGATCGAATGGGTATACCTTTCAAAAAAAAAAAAAAAAAGTGCAATGAATACTATATCTCTTTGTCCTACTTTAAACCACAAAGAAATCATACAAATGTGCAATGTACCCAATAAAATATAAACTTCTTTAAATAAGTTAATATTCATCATATAAATTTCGTTTGTTCCTTAGAATTAATAATCTATAGGAAAACATATAAAACGAAGGAGGAAATCGAAAAAAAAAAAAAAAAAAAAAAAAAAAAAAAAAAAACATGAAATTAATTTGATTGGATTGCATGCCCTCCCCATGGCTGGCTACTATATATATTTATAGGGGATGCTTGAAGGCTACAAATTAATGTTTATTTTAGGGATGTTAGCTAGAATCTTTCTTGAGGTTGGTGGCTACTAGCTGTTGTGATCCTCCTTTTCCATGTCCATGGTTGTTGTGATCTTGTCTTTCCATGTCCATACTTCTGGTCGGTGGTTGCTAGAAGCATGCCTTAGCACTCCCACGGCCTTAAGATCATCCTTTTCCTCAAGGTGGAAAATGGAGAACCAGTCGTCTAGGAGCATGCATCTTACAACATTGAGAAATAATACACATCATTCTCCTACCTATCTCTTACTCATCTCCTTCCATTAACTTTTTAAATTTACTATTAGATTGGTGTGACCCACATGTAAGTCCCACCAATTCAATGGTAGATTTGATAATTAGATGGAAGGAGATGAGTAGAAGAATGATGTGTAACATTGCTTTAGATCATAGCATCATTCGGGAGCAAGTCAGTCCATTGGACCAACAATTGGGATAGGACTGTCCAATGCCCTAGCAACCGTAGGGGTGTCACTTGGAGTGTGGCCTTGTCATCAAAAGCTTCCTAACCCCGTGCATCCAGACATTAGCTCCACCCATTTCCTTTTTGGGACTGGAAACATTAAAAACGTACGGGATGAAATTTAAGGTGTGAAGGAAGTTGCAATCGGTAGGCTACCTTGCCTGTAATAACTTGACATGCATTACATAAATTGAGAAATTTTAATTTTAAGGTAAAGGCGGTTTTAAAATAATTTATTGTTGAAATTTAATTATGATGCATTTTGAAAATATTTTTCTAACGTATGGATCTATTTTGGTGATATTGTAATAAATAAATTGATTCATGGGTTAAGTATGATTTATGGTCCTCCCCATTATCCTTTTTCCCCATTCAATTAGAAAAAAAAAAAATAGAGTATGATTTATAGTGCTTTCTGAGAAAAAAAGATGTATTACAATATTATTGTGGTTATTATTATTATTAATATTATTGATGGATTTAAATTCATAGGTGTTGATTAATTAAATGAGTAATGATATATGTCAACCTTCATATTTATCTTGTGTCAACCAAAATTAATGTGACTTTTAAAATCACCATTTGATCAAAAGTCAATAATGATCTATCATAAATTCAATGGTGATTTTAAAAGTCACATCACTTTTAGTTAATACAAAGTAGACATAAAGATTGACATATATATTTACTCTAATTAAATTGATGAGGATTTTAGTTTGTTGATATTTATATTAATGGGCCAAGGTTGATTAGTATATTTAATTCATGGTTTTTGTTTTAGATAAAATATGAGTTGTAATTGTTAAGGCTTGTAGTGTTGGGCTAAATTGGAAATTGGGCCTTTCAATGTTTAAAAGTGGAAGAATGAGCTAATTGGCAAAAGAAATCCCACCCAATGGCCCGGCCACATGTTGGCAATAATGGAGATTTTGATTATTTTAAAGAAAGCCCATTTTGGTAATTTTGAGGTCTCCAATTGCAAAATATGAGTTAGTGGAGGGGGATTAAAATGAAAAAGGGAGGGGTCATTTTTAATAAATTGGTGGTTCTCTCTTCGCATGTAAATCCGGATTCAAAAATTATGGAATAAATAATAAATTGCCGCCCAAGTTTGGCCAATGAGAATGGAGAAAATGCAAGCTTCGGATTGGTGGGTCTATTTTAATATTTTGGTGATTTGAATTTGAGAGGATGAAGCTATCTCATTCTCATTCGGTTCGGACACTTTTGGGACAAAGAGAGAGAGATAGAGAATTAAAGAGAGAAAAACGAGAAAAAAAAAAAAGGAGGAGCTGGCACCGCTTCTGCAGAAGACAAGCCTCATTACAATTCTATTCCAATTTTAAAATAATCTCCTAGAATCTACCTACCATTATCCTTATTCACTCATATCTGTATCGGGTAATTTGGCTAAGAGATACCTTTGCGCTTAAGCCTCTGGTATCCTTTTTATTCGTAGGAACTTTTATCCAATAATTAAGCAGCTTATAAAAGCTGGTGTAAAGTGGACGATGGATTCATTTTTCAATGAAAGATCAGTTATTATCATATTTTCCCTTTGAGATTAGACTCCATTGCCTTCGGTGTACCGTCCTAAACCTGCATCAAATTGTTATTAGAGCTAAAATTTTTAATTTAGATGTTTCAGATACTCTTACGGACCACCCCCAATCACCTAACAACAGCAATTTTATTTATTTATTTTTTTTTTCGGCTTCTTTGCGATTTGAAAACTTAATTTGTCACAACACTTTCTTCCCAAAAAAATAAAAAAAAATGTTGGTCCGTGTTTTAAGTTAATATGAGCAAATGTTATGCAAGCATGAAAGATATAAGCTGGAATACACTTTCTCTATGGATTAATTTCATAACTTAAAAAGAAAAGTAATAAGATCAGTTCTCTTTTCCAAAAAAGAGAAAAAACAAAAAAAAAAAAGAAAAAGAAAAAGAAAAGTACCACTTTGAAACTGTCAAGCATGTATCTTCCATGTACGCTTAACAGATTAAATATGCCCTAATAAAAAACAGACTGAACATGCAAAAATTTGGATCTATATCTTTTTCTTTTTCTTTTTTTGATATTGAAAATTGTCATCTATGTTAATTATTGAATATCCTTAATTTCAATGAAAAATATGATTGCTCTTGAAACCTGTACGTCCTCTGCAAGGTACAGATATGTATGTACTCAATTTGCTACGTATAGATCGATGAGATTCACATGTTGAAGTTTTTCCATAGGTTGGCAATATAAAGAAAAAGGAAAAAGAAAATCTACAAATTATCTATATATGATTAATCAATTTATTTTATTTGATAATAAAGGGTCCAAACCACCAGAGAGTAGACCAATATCTTAATACATCACAAGGTGAATGATCACAAATTGTTCATTTAAGAAAAAGGGATAATAACGCATATTGTCTTTATTAACCCAATTATTGAACAACACGTATACGTCACATATCAAAATAAATTGCTTAAAACAAACTAGTCATTTTCTTACCAAAGAGACCCAGTCCATACTTTGAAAGTTGACCTCGACATGTCGAAAAGAAGGGGAATCTGCATAAAACCGAATTGGATGACAGGAACACTAGCAAACAAATGATAGGAATGACTATCGAAGATTTTCCAGGTAGCATAATGTAAAGACTAGCACAAAAGGTGATCATCATAGTTGCAATAGAGAGGAAAAGAGTGAAAAGTCCTATTATCATCTTTGTAGGCAAGGATAACAGAAAATCTTCTTCTGCATATCGCGATGTAAGGATTCCTAGAAAGACCAATACCGAAGTTGAGGATGAAATAAGTGATACTGCATCAAATATGATAAAGGCTGTAAATAACTTTTTATGTGAGAACATTGGAAACCCTGTATTTTGATTGTTACCACCCGGGATAGTGAATGCTGCGGTGAACATAATGGTAATAATGAAAGCTCCTACTACTGTACAAGAAGTTGCGGTGGCCTTCATCCATTTCTCTCCTTTCTTCATCATGTCCTTGTGGTTATCGGTAAAAAGTTCACTGGCTGTCACCATTGTGTTATTTCTAATTTCGTTAATCCAAGGAAAGCAAATTCTCTCTACCTCCTGCATTTATTGACTAAAATATTAGAAATTAGAAATTGAAGCAATGTATAGACAAATGAATTCAAGCTTCCTTTTAATGCAGCTTTTTCAATCCATTAAATCTCTTATTTCTAAATACTAAATAACCTTCAAGAAATGGACCGTAACATCTTGTTGAAATCATATACGATTGAAACTCCTTGTTTTTACAAATATGCAAAAAGAAAATAACAATTTAGTTTATGATAGCAACACTCAACTTCATTCTAATTTTATGATGAATATGGAATAATGATCGAGTTTTTACTCACTAATTGATGAATCAGGTAGTTTAACTTCATCAAGTTAATTCAAGGCCTTTAATTTAATCTGTTACAAGGTACCCACCGAATTCTTCATTATATATCTTTGTGAAAGTTTAGTCTTGAAAAGGAGAACTAATAGACTACAACAATTCTTGAACAAAGACATCATAATCTATTAGCTAGGAGGGTAGTTATCACCGAACCTTGTGGTTGAATGAAACTTCTCAGCTCTCCTTTTGATAAGGGGATGTACTCTTATAAGTTCAATCCATGAAAAGAGATATTTGAAAAGGAATTTCATTTGATTTAAAATAATTAACTTGAAACATCCAACTGACAATGTAAGCATATTAGAAAAATGTAGACTAAGAGATACGACCTTAAACCATTGAAGTTCCGTCTGCATCTTCAAAGCTTCACCTGCAATGCGATTACGTGTCGTGGAAGGTTCTAACATCGCTGCCATGTGCAAGATGGTGCTACGAGATTTATCCAAAGTAGTTGTAATTGAATTTCTTTCATCATGTCTGTATATAACTTTAAAAATTTTATCTTGACGATGTAGGACAGCACAAAAAAATGTGTCTCTTCCCATGGCATCAATGGTATACAGAAGCTGGGGATCTATTTTAACTATCTCAACAAAAAACTCATAAATCCCTCCTTTGATGGCTTGGAAGATGGCTCCATTAACATGATCGACATTCATTTGCTTTACTTTACTGCACATTCGTTGTAGAAGTTTACAGGCTTGTCGATGGAGCAATTTCATTTCATATGTTTTCTTGATTCCTAAGACAATAATCTATATGTCATTAACTCAACTAGATTAACAGAAAATTATAGATTGATCAGCAAAAGGAAAAATTAATTGAAGATGAGTATAAGAAACGATATTTATCAAAAGGATATGGAATTAATCAAGTTGATGTATTAATACCTAAGAGCTTAAGGAGATTCGAAGGTAGCTGACGTAACAGGCCTAGCACTACAAAGGGAAAACGAAACCAAATCACATAAACAAGTTAGAAAATTATTACCACAAATTGCAAGTCGAAGTATTTGTTAATAATCAGGTATGCTATTGGAAAGATTGATTGATTGAATGTGATATAAATTCATCTATTATAAGGTGTGCTAATGTGCCACGTACATGTAGACAAAGGCACCCAAAGATTTTCAGTATTGCATATAAATCCTTAAGAGAAGGATTTAGGTGATGACATACCTGATCCGCTAATCCCTCTCTGAATTTCACCGGTGTACTCTGAATATGCAATGGGTATACCTTTCAACAAAAACGTCTAATGAATACTATATCTCTTTGTCCTACTTTAAACCGTAAAGAAAACATACAAATGTGCAACGTACCCAACGAAATACAAATTTCTTTAAATATGCTAATACCTGTCATATAAATTTTAGGAGTATATACCTTTTTGTCTCATGTGGTTTAAAGATTTTACTCAAAGCTACCTTAGATTCATTTTTTATCACAGGAGGTACCTCAATTTTGACGAAAGATAGAGATGATACCTCCGTCTAATTATTTAACGGAACTCCACGTGTCAGCGTTTAACAATGACACGTGGCTCCACCTTAATAAAAAAAAATTAAAAAATTTTAAAAAATTTTAAAAAATAACTTTTAAAAAAAAAAATTGAAAAAAAAATTAAAAAAAAAAAAGAGGAAGGGTGGCTCGAGCCACCCCATGGGCCATGAGGGTGGTTCAGCCACTTTCAAACCAGTCAGCCTGGGGTGGCCGAAACCATTCCAGGCCAAACGAGGGTGGCTGAGCCACCTCCAAGGGTTCTTGGGGGTTGCTCAGATACCCCATTTTCCTCTTTGGGAGTGGCAGAGCCACCCCCATGGCCAAAATGGGGGTGGTCGGCCACCCCATTACCCAAAGGGGGCCACCCCCTCCCTTTGTTTATTTATTTTTTTTCAATTTATTTTTTGGTAATATTTCAAGTTTTTAATTTTAATTTTAATGTTCTTTTTTTTTTTTTTTTTTTTATTAAGGTGTAGCCAGATGACATGTAGAGTTTCATTAATTAATTAGACGGCAAATGGACGGAGGTACCATCTCCGTCTTTCACCAAAATTGAGGTACTACCTGTAATAAAAAATGAAACTGATATGGCTTTAAGTAAAGTCATTAAACCATAAGGGGCAAAGAAGAAATTACCCCTAAATTTTATTTGTTCCCTGGTAGCAGAGCCAGAATTTTGATCAACAGGCGGCAACATTAAAAAATAGAGTTGAAAAAAAAAAGAGTAAAAGTATTAAAGAATATAACTAGCGAAATAAATAAACAATTAAAAAAAATTAATTATCGTTTAAAACACATACATATAATTTGTAATTTATTTTTAACACCTATCGTTAATTTATTCAGTTATCCTCAATGACTTTTCATGTTTTGAAATTGTTGCATGATTTATTTATTGCTGATAGTTAGATATACATGTAAGTATGCACGCATATACACCTAAATATTTATACATACATAGGTTGCTAATGAAGAGCCCAAAGAGTGAGGTAACAACTAAAGTTGGGAAATAATAGACATAAATAAACTCTGAATTGAAAACACATCTCATTCTTTGTAACAGTAACCTACATATATACTTACAAGTGGTAGCATATGACAACACTTATGGGTCACACCAAATAAGTTGCTTGTAATAGATTAGGATGATTGGATAACTCATCAGAATAGCATACTCTTTTGATTTCTTCAAGAACATTTAATGAAATAATCATCAATTATGAAGTGAAGAATACCCAATCATAGTGATTATTGAAAATCTTCCAAATGCAAATTAGAATATTTTACACTTCTTAATATAACGTACATTCCTTCAAATTCTGGAAAAAAATTTGGAAATCTAGCAAGGAAAAAAGTTATGCAAGTAGCATCTTCTACTACCAAGGGACAAACGCCATCCCAAGCAACATGATGAGTGGGAGATTTTGTGTTAAACCTATCTTCCACATTTTTATAAATTTTCATGCTGAAAAAACTCTGAGATAAAAATATTATTACTTGACTACGTACACACTGCCAAAATCTATTATGCAATTGAGGAAAATCTACATAAAGAAATGACTTAATAAAATTAAAATTTTCACATATATTTATCTTTGTTGAAAATTTAAAACCCAATATTATGCATGGCCTTAGGTAGGGCAGGGGGTGATATGCACCCTCTCGATCCCCATTGGCTCCAGCATTGTTTGTTTCTCAGAATTAAAAATCAATAGAAAAACATATGAAATTTATAGAACAACTAAAATTGAAATAGATTAAATAAATAAATAAATAAATAAATAAAACTGGAAATTGATTTGATTCCATTGGCATACCCTCCCCGTGGTTGGCTACTATATTTATAGGTGATGCCTGAAGGCTAGAAAAGTTTATTTTAGGGATGTTAGCTAGAATCTTGCTTGTGGTTGGTGGTTGCTATGATCCTGTTTTTCCAGTTCATGGTTGCTGTGATCTTGCCTTTCCATGTCCATGCTTGTCGTCGGTGGTTGCTAGAGTCATACCTTA
Organism: Betula pendula; assembly: GCA_900184695.1. Taxonomy (NCBI): domain Eukaryota; kingdom Viridiplantae; phylum Streptophyta; class Magnoliopsida; order Fagales; family Betulaceae; genus Betula; species Betula pendula. The sequence continues at coordinate 57,865 of FXXK01001736.1, read as the reverse complement.
GTACTCCCGCACCCTTGAAATCAACCTTGTCTTCAAGGTTGAAAATTGGGGAACTGTTCATGTAGGGAGCAGGAATCTTACCACATGGCATCATACGGGAGTAATTTGGTCCATTGTGTTATGTCTTAGAAATTAGACTCATCGATGTTAAAAACCATGCTTCTAAATCTTTTCATCTCCAAAGTTTTGGTATGAAAAATATAGTGTTTCTAGGGTTTTTGGTCTTGATGTTAGATAGACATCAAAAGGACGTTTTGACGTCCCTTCTCTAAAGATGTTACAAGCAATTCTGTGTAGTTTCGTCAGAAGGCTGTCATGACGATAACAGCTCATAAAGGCACTATCTAATAACGTCAAACCCACATTAGAAAGTCGTCATGATGATGAAGCCTTGAAAGCCTCTGTCTAATAATGTTAGAAGCACGTCAGAATGCTGTCATGACGTTAAAACCTAGAAAAGCCTCTGGTTGACTTCCTAAGAAGAACGTCAGAACACATCATGACATTACCTGCCAAACGTGCCTAATTTCAAAAAGTTAGCGATGAAACCCTAGTTCCGTCATGACACAAAGAGATTTTTTAGTTGATTAAAATCATAACTTTCTCTAATTTTTAAGCCACTCTGCCCTTAACTCTCAAAAGTGAAGAATGTCCCCTCACCTCGGTAACAAATATTTCGTCATCCATTAGCCTAGAACCCTTCTAGATGCTTCCCTTCCTTTACCATTGTTGACCTAAGTGAGGTTTCTTAAAAAGCTTAAAACTTTGTCTCACTTGGGATTTTTTGTTTGTTCAAACCACACTATACACATCCTTCAATTGAAAATGAGTCTATTGGTGGGTCGATAAGGAAAGGCACTCGAAGAAGATTCGCTAGCGGGTAGGTAAAGCGGAGGGAAGCAGGGAGCTTGTTGTTCATATGGATTCTTATCATTATAAGGGGTTGTAAGTGTCTATGTCTGTATTTTATATCTTCTTCATGATAGTGATTTACCAAATTTGGCTAACCTGGAATGGATTTTACCTTTGACGCATTTAAAGGGTTTTTCACATCATAACCAAAATATTTGTGTTGTGGTTGTGATGATTTATTGTTGATTATTACAATTTATTTCTTGTGTGCTTGTGTTCGGGGTAGAACTGGCCTCTAGTTCTTTCAATTGGTATCAGAGCGGTTTGGTCATTTTAGGACTCGCGTCCTGAGCATGTTCAGTGACCCTCATTGTCATGGAACAAACCCTGTCTTCCACATGCACCTCCTATCTTTGATGCGAATGATTATGCATATTGGACATTTTGGAGGAGAATTCATTTAAATCCTTACATGATAATGTATGGATTGTTTGTGAGAAAGGTTGGACTAAACCCGAAAGTGAGTATGAAAAATGGCACAAGGATGATTTGGCTAAGAGTAACTCGAACAATACAGGTATTAATGCCATTTTTAATTCTGTTTCCAAGGACAAGTTTCATTGAAGTTTAACCTGTGACAATATTGGAATTGATGTCCTCTCCAATTGGTTGGATGATATTTTGGTTGTAATGAATAATATTGTTTATTCCCTGATTTGATTATTGAACATTGAGCATATACATTGATGTTTTACATGAATACATGTGTGATTGTATATTTCCTATTATATCCATATAAGGTCCGTAAGTTACATTGTATATGACTATAATGTGAGTAACAGGGTTATCACACAGAAGATCATAGTCATAGGTCCTTGTAACTTATAAAAAGATTGTCCGTAGTCGTAAATGGAAATGAAAATTCCATCTTGACTACAACATGTCAACCTTAACATTTTGTCTTGATCAAGAGAAGCAAGTGAGCTTCGGGTTGATATGTTGGTGTAGGAGCAAGGCAGTGCCTTGCACCAAACGGATCACATGAGTCACCATTCTTTTAATACTGTTATAAGAATGATGTATGTGCACGACGGCTTATAACAGTTACTCTAAATCCTAAGAAGATCGTGAACAGATGTAAAGTATCAACTGTTTGTTTTCAGGATGATGTCTGCAGGATTCTCAGTTCTACAAATCTTTTCAAGTATCAACTGTTTGTTTTCCAGTAGTGAACGTATCAAGTGATACCTCAATTGAATGTGCTTCGTCCTCGAATGATACGCCGGGTTCTTTGCAAGAAAAATAGCACTTTGACTGTCACTGTGTAGAACACTCTTCTCATTCTTCTTACCCAACTCATCCAAGAAACCTTGTAGCCAAACCATCTCCTTTTCGGCTTCTATCACAGCCACGTATTCAGCTTCTATGGTAGAAAATGCCACAATTTTCTGTAACTTTGAGGCCCAACACAATACTGTACCACCCAAGGTATATACAAACCCTATAGTACTCTTCCTGCTATCAACATCACCAGCTAGATCAGCATCCACGTAGCCCTGCAGCTTCAAATCTACTCCTGTGAAGCAAAGGGACATATTTGAAGTTCCTCTCAGATATCGCAAAATTTACTTGACTGCCTCCCAATGCTGTTTCCCTGGATTGCCCATATATCTGCTCACAGCTCCCACTACATGTGCAATATTCAGTCTAATGCAAACCATTGCGTACATCAGACTTCCGATAGCTGAGGCGTAAGGCACCTTGCTCATGTATGCCTTCTCATGATTCGTCTTTGGTGACTGATCTTTGGTTAGTCTGAATTGACTTCCCAAGGGTGTGCTTATCGGCTTAGCTCCATCCATGCTAAACTTGCCGAGAATCTTCACATACTCTGTCTGTGAAAGCTTCAGTGTCCCATTAGCCCTGTCTCTAACGACTCTCATACCCAGGATTTGTTTTGCAACTCCCAAATCCTTCATTGCAAACTGTGATGACAACTGTTTCTTCAAATTCTTGATCTCTTCCATACTAGACCCTGCAACAAGCATATCATCCACATACAGCAGTAGGATGATATAAGAGTTCTTAAAACTCTTACATAACGCAGTGATCACATTGCACCTCGTAAACCCAGCAAACTCCATGAAGCTGTCAAACTTCTTGTACCATTGTCTTGGAGCTTGTTTTAGGTTATACAAGCTCTTCCTCAGTTTGCATACCTGACTTTCTTTCCCCTGCACTGTGAATCCCTGTGGCTGCCTCATGTAGATATTTTCCTCCAAATCGCCATGAAGGAATGTTGTTCACAATCTAACTGCTCAAGAAGTAGATTCTCTGCCGTCATAATTCCCAATACTAGTCTAATGGTTGTCATCTTCACCACTGGTGAAAATATGTCGGTGTAGTCAATACCTTCCTTTTGCTGAAAGCCTTTGACAACCAATCTCGCCTTGTAGCGCTTGCTACCATCATGCTCACCCTTTATTCTGTACACTCGATCACTTGTTATGTAAAGCCTTCTTACCTGTTGGCAACTTAGTCAGCTTCCAAGTTTGGTTAGTCATCAATGAGTTCATCTCATCTTTCATGGCTAACTCCCACTTGGTTGAATTTTCAGCCTGCAAGGCTTCATCATACGTCTCTGGCAAATCGCCATCTATCAACAGAATATAGAACAAGGAGGGCGAATAACGCTGTGGAGGTCTAATGGTTCTGGTAGACCTTCGGACAGCCGTTGTAGGTGTTCCTTGCTCAATCTGTTGTTCTTCAATTTCTTCAACTTCAGGATCTTGTTCAGCTTCTGGATCCTCATCAACTTCTGAATTCCTTCTTTGAGCTGCACCGTTAGAAATCTCATCAAAGCTGATAAAATTAGGCTTCTCAGCCTCTGACTCTGCATTGACAAATTTTGCATTCGAACCGTCCTTGTACACAACCATTTCATTAAAAGTAACATTCCTACTTCTAATGATCTTCCGGTTTTGATCATTCCAAAACCGATACTTGAATGCCTCATCCCCATAGCCAATAAAATAATATTTCTTAGATTTAGCATCTAACTTGCTACGAGCATCAGATTTAATGTAAACATATGAAACACAACAAAAAACTTTCAAGTGGAAAAGATTTACCTCTTTTTCACTCCAAACTTCTTCAGGTAGTTTGTGGCTCAGAGGGACAGAGGGTCCTCTATTTATAAAATAAGCAGCAGTGCTCACTGCATCCGCCCAGAAGGTTTTTGGCAACCCAACATGCAACCACATACTCCTTACACACTTATTGAGGGTTTTGTTCATGTGCTCCACGACGCCATTCTGTTATGGTGTCCCTAGGATAGTTTTCTGCATCTTAATCCCATTTATCGCACAAAACTGTTTAAATCCCCCGTCTTCATATTCTCCTCCATTGTCTGATCTTAGACACTTCAATTTCAGACCAGTTTCTGTCTCTACCATGGTCTTCCATTTCTTAAAAATTTCAAATGCATCAGATTTTTGCTTTAAGAAGTAAATCCATACCTTTCTGCTTGAATCATCTATGAATGTGATGTAGTACCACGAGCCTCCAAGAGATGCCACTGGGGAGGGACCCCATAAATTCGTGTGTACCAGCTCCAATTTCTCAGGCTTTGGAGTTCTGCCAACATTCATGAAACTCACCTTCTTCTGCTTCCCTAGGATGCAGTCTTCACACAAATCAGATTCAACTGAGTTCAGTTCTAGTAGTTTCCCATTTGACAGCAACACCTTCATCCCTTTCTCGCTCATATGCCCAAGCCTTAGGTGCCATAGTTTAAAGTCACCCTTTGCAACTACAACTGCAATTGTATCTCTCGGATTAGTAGTCAAATAAAGAGTACCTGTTTTATATCCCCGAGCCAAGAGTCTGGCTCCCATGCATACTTTCCACTGACCACCTTGGAATTTTATGGCATGCCCTTCATCATCAAGTTGTCCCACTAAAATTAGGTTCTTCTTTAACTGTGGGACATGTCTGACCTTTTGTACCTTCCATACCGAATCGCTGTGGACTCTGATACGAACATCTCCTATGCCCACGATATTTAAAGGCGTTCCGTCAACCAAGTACACTTTTCCGAAATCTCCAGCAATGTAGTTTTTGAGTACTTCACGAATCATAGTGGTATGAAAGGAGGCTCCTGAGTCCATGACCCAAGAGTCAAGAGGACTGTCAACAGAGAGAATTAGGGCATCTTGTATTTCTTCTGTTACCAAGATGTTTGCGGAGTCGTTACCAGTCTTCTTTTTTGGTTCTTTGCAATTTTTCTTGAAGTGGCCAGTCTTGCCACATTTCCAACACTCCAGCTGCCGTCCAGATCTAGACTTGCTTCTACCCTTTCTAGATTTTGATTTGCCCCCACTAGAGTTCCTGTCTTGTACTCTACCTCTTGTCTCGAGGTTTAGAGCTGCACCAGAAGTCGAGGTTTCACTGGCATTTTTTCTCCGAACTTCCTTGCTTAGAATCAAATCCTGTATATCTTCATAAGTGAGCTTGCTCTTCCCTACAGAATTGCTCACAGCCATCTGCACAACTTCCCAGCTATTTGGCAACGATGCCAACACAATCAAAGCGCAAATCTCATCATCAAAATCAATATCTACGGAGAATAATTGATTTGTGATGGTGTTGAACTCATTGAGATGATGCGCTACCAAGGCTCCTTCAACCATCTTTAAATTGAACAACTTCTTCATTAGGTGCACCTTGTTGTTTGCCGATGGTTTCTCATACATACTTGACAAAGCCGCCATCAGACCTGCAGTGGTCTTTTCCTTCACAACATTGTATGCCACTGATCTTGACAACAATAACCTAATAACTGCCAGGGCCTTCCGATCAAGTAGGGCCCAATTGCTATCGTACATATCGTCTAGTTGTTCCCCCAAAAGAGGCAGATGTAGTTCCTTCCCATAAAGTACATCTTCGATCTGTATCTTCCAATATGTAAAATCTGTGCCATCAAATTTTTCAATTCTTTCTGCCTTTCCATCTTCTCCTGTCATCGCTCTCACTTGAATCAAAAGCTCTGATACCAGTTGTTAGGAAATATATCTTATTTTTTTCAAGACCCGTGAGATGTGAATAATAAGAAGAAAACAAAAAACAACCACACACAACACCAAGATTTAAGTGGTTCGGCTTAACAAGCCTACATCCACTGTTGGAGACGATCCGGAGAAATTCACTATTAAAAGATGGAGTACAAAAGTAACATGGAGAAAAATCACTCAAAACCCAAAGTCCCAATACACCCATATCGATCTCACCCTCACACAAAAAAAGAAAAATAACAATTGAAACTCTGCAATTTTTTCTTCTCCCTACGCACTACACCATGCGTTCATCCATCTCTCTTTTTCTCTCTCTCCCTTTCTTTTTCTCTCTCCCTCTCTCACTCACTGCCGTGAATTTGATGCTTCTAAAAAAAAACTGCACCTATTGCTCTTTATATAAGAGCAATAGTCGGTCAACATAAAGCAATCCTTATTAGGCTTGGAAATGAGAGAAATACCAAGGCTTCAAGGAATCCTAAACCACTTGGGAGAAGGAAATAAACATGGCCCACCTTTCTTGACTTTATTGAAGTCATACGCCAACATTACCTTAGGTTAAACCTCGTTTAAAGACCCTCAGATTACGTTGATGGTGCTGACTTTTCCTTATTGGGGAGCTCAGCAAGAAATCTGGACCTTCAATGTTAAATCTAAAGTGCATAGCGTACGCATGTGAAAATAACACTATCAGCAAGCCCACGTGACAAAGTAGTATGGAGTCAGAGTGGACAGTATGGATTCATCCTTTATTTTGCTATGGAACAAGTGTTAGATAATTGGGAAAATCAAAGTATAGCATCTGAACGTATATGGGGTGCCTGTGGACCATCAAATTAACTCAAAATGCAGCTCATTATGAGTTCAGCTTTCTCTGTTGCAGCTCACGGATTGAACACAATTTATGACCAATTCAGACCATGCGTTTTCCAATGTCCACCTGCGACCTCATCATTAGGACATTCCTCCAAATTATCCAAACTCCCATTGCCCACCTCAGGATCCCCATCCACCCTTCTCCCACAACGGTCATGATATTCACAAAGACCAGTGACATTACGGTATGTGTGATGTTAATATTAATATTAGCATGCCTTGATGTCTGCAAACTCCAATATTCGCTTGCTTTAATTTGATTTCCGCAAAGAAAAACCACCAAAAACCACTATCACCCAAATATGAATTTGAATTATATTCAATTTAATTCACCTTTCCAAAATGTTTTCATGATTTTATTATCTATTTTCTAAAACATCCAAACATAATTTCAAAAAAAAAAAAAAATTGGTATTCACAATTTGAAAAAAATACAAACAAATCTCACACCCATACGAACCCTTGGCCGTAGAACCATTCCTCAGTTTCTTTTTGTTCGAACTAGTTGTGTTAAAAGGACCTTGAAGATCAAATAGTGTGTCATTCCAAGCGTCATCCTAAGATTGTTCAAACTAAAGGTGTTATGAAGGAATTGGAAGTGTGGCAGTGTTGGGTGTTCCAAACCTCATTCCAAGTTGGTTCAAACAAGAAATGTTTTAGCAAAATTCCAACTCTGGCAAAATGTGTTATTCCAATCAAGTTCGAACGACGGTCTTACAGAATGACTCATCTGAAGTGAGTTTGAACGCACCGCTAGCTATAGAAATCCTCGTTTTTGCTCTAGGAACATACGCTCATTCAAAGTGCTTATGAGTTAGCTTGAACACTACCTCATAAATTGCAATAAACCAGAAATGTGATTTTGTGATTGAGGCTCAAGTCTTGGAAGTCTATTTATGGACTTCCCATGCATGTTCAAAGACACACCAAAAGCCCATAGTGCATTGTGCTAAGAGAGGTTTTGTTGTTCCTACAGCTTTCATGCTACTCTTCTCTTAGAGTTTCTTTTATTAAACCACACAAGTCTCTTTTTCACATAAACCCTTCAGCAACCGGAGTTCCAGGATGGCAAAAGGAAGCTCATATAGAAGAATCGCCAAATATTTTGTAATTACTGCTGGAACTAGTGTTCAAAACTTCAATTAATCATACGAAAATTTTAGATGTAATGAATTTTGTTGTTTATTCCCTGATTTGATCATTGAACAATTGGCATGTTTATTGTTGTTTTACATTGCATATATGTGGCTTTGGATATTTACCCGTTATAACATGTAGGCAAGTCCATAAGTTACATTGTATTTGATTATGGTGTGAGTAATGATCTTTATCATATAGAAGAGTATAGTCAAAAGGTTCCTTCTAATTTACTAAATATTGTTCATAGTCATAAGTGGAATTGGGAACTCCACCTAGACTATAACATGTCAACCTTGATGATTTCTTTTGATCTAGTGAAGCAGTGTGGCTTCAGGTTGACGTAGTTGGTTTTATAGTAAAGTAAACTTGTACAGGGTTATGCATAGAACGTGACCATGTGAGCTATCATTCTTTTATAATAATTATCATAGAGAATGATGAACGTACATGACGACTTATGAATATTACTCTAAATTCTGAGAAGATTGTGAACCAGATGTCAAGTGTTGATTACTTTAATGTATCAGAGTGAGACCAATTATGTGGTCAACACCTCAGTATGTTAAGTAATCAACATGTGGCATTGTGGAAGAATACTCTTCAAGAAGTCCAAATCCTTAATTTGTAAGAGAACAAAGTCATAAGGAAATTCTTCTTGTTTTAGGATCAGTAAGAATGATTATCATAAATCTTAAGCCTAAGTGTTTCAGGTATTTAACTAGAAGTGCGTATAAGGTGAGTAAAATCTCACAAGGTATATTCAGATAAATCATGAGGTTTGAATCCGGGTAGTCAAGGAAAAGATGTAGTGAACAAAGTGACTGTTATATCATCTTTGGTACAACTAGGGAATATATTCCATGGAGAGGTAATATGGTAATTTGATAAGTGTGTCACGAAGGATTAATTATTTTTAGCAAAATATGAATTAGAATGCAGTCACATTTATTTAGTGGAATTATTTGTGATTTTTAGTTAAGGTAATGAGTTATTAGATAACGAGATTTCACAAGAATAAGAAAGCTAATTCTATTTTCCTTTCGGGTCCTTTTTGAGTTGTTGTAATTTGACTAAGTTATTATGAGCTTTAGCTATTTATTTATTAATTGCATATGTTTTATTTAAATAAGACATGGGCCAAAAATTAATATTTATATTAATTTGGTTTGTTTCATTTTTATAAACATGGGCTTGAAAAATTATTTCATAAGAGTATTAAGTTTGGAGAGATTTAGGCTTAGGAATTAATTCCTAGACTCCAGTCCAGAATAAAAGAGGAGCATTGGGCTACAGGAATAAAACACAAGCCCATGCAAGTGATAGGAGAATTGGGCTAGGTGTATAGGGAACAATTTTGCTCCCCAAGGTAAATCCCTAGGGTTCCAGAACCTTCTCTCTGCCTCTTCTTCAAGCAGTCCTGTAATTATAAATAGAGGCTCATAAGAAGCAGTTTCACTCACTCCTTTGCTCACAACTTCTATAATTACAGTTTCTACACAACTGAACAATTAGTTCAGATATTCATCATAGGATTAGTGAGCGAAATATTCAAAAGAGAATTTTTTATTCTCTTGCTTCTAGTTGTAAGTCCACACTCACAATCATATCCAGCCATCAAGAAGAAGACCTGAATTTCTTGAAGAACATTGTTCTTCGTATTCATCGTATTCTTTGTGATCTTCCGCATTTGGAGTTCTACAAGTTCTTGAAGACTTTGGGGTTCTTGAAGTTCTTCGTGTTCTTCGTGATCTTCATCAACTTTGAAGATCAACAACCAAGATGACAAAGAAAGTACAAGAGAAATCAAATAGCCTAAATAGCCTAGAAGAGGCCGAAGAGAATTGTAAATAATTCTAATCCTTGTTTTATTTGATCTTAGAAAAATCAAAAGCATGTTCCTCTTGAAATTTATTATGATCCTAGATCAGTAAAAAGTTTTATATTCCACTATGCTATGTTTTTCACAACATGTTGCATGATCCCCAACAACTATTGCGGTAGAAATAAACAGGTCGTTTGTTTGGTACAAGTAAAGCATTCATTAGAAAGGTTTTGTAAGTATGTGTTACTTGTCAATGTATGGATTATTTTAGAGTAGACAAGTTTTTTGGATTTTGTTGTCTCGGAATGGTTTTATTTTTGAAGAGTTCTTTAAAATGTTTCAACTTCGTCACGAGATACTTGTGCTGATTGTTTTACTACTTTCATTATATTTGGTGATTGATTGTGTGGTGATTAAAATTTTAAATTTTGCATTATTTAGTAAACACCTATTCAACCCCGTTCTAGGTGTTGATTGGAATCACGGGGGTATTTTCCACATTCTTAGGCCCACTGTTGATCACTGGATTGCAGTTAGGAGGATCATGTGTTATTTAAAACATACCGCACATTATGGGTTTCGACTTCAACCGTCCACAAATATGTCTCTTCATGCTTTCTCCGTTGTGGACTAGGTCGGATGTCCAAATGATCACCAAGTCCACTGGTGGTGCATCTATTTGGGCACTAGCTTGATTTCTTGGAAGGCTAAGAAACAGTCCACAATCGATTTCTCGCTCTAGCACACAGTTGGAGTATCGAGCTTTCACTAATCCTTGTTTAATGAAATTGGGTTTCCTCTATCTCAAAGCCCAACTCTTTGTTGTCAGGGACGAAATTAGGAATTCTGATTAGATGGGCCAAAGCATATAGAGAAAACGGTCTATGGACGCGTGAGACAGCAAACACTCTTTATCGAGCAATTAAAAAAAAGGACTGTACGTCTCTATGAATTTAGGATGAGAACCATCCACTTCAAAGTGGATTTGTGCAGGATTTGTTTCTTTTATGCAACTTAACAAGTTATTAACCATCTACTTCATTAATATATGTCCTCAAACCATCAAGTTATTGTTTCTTGTGTGCAGGAATCAAGGTGCTATATATGCTAAAACGGATGAAAACAAGCCCAAGGGGAATACCGAATAAGTCAACTTCAAAGTGGATTTGTTGTGTGAAAGTATAAATTTTTTTTCAATTGGAAGAACACTTTTTTTCTTTTTTCAATTGACGGTGAGCATGATATGAAAAAAAAAAAATTGCATATAAACTCAGCCTCCATATATCAAGAAGTACTTAACCACATCTAAGTTTCTAACCAATACAAATTCAACAATAAACACATCCAAGGCTTATATTCTTCAGAAAATCATTACCAAACAAGCAAAAAAAAAAAACTTCCAAAATAAATATTAATATATATTGACGACAACCTTTTAAGAACATTTAGAAAAAGATAATAGCAAAGAAAAAATTTTGAAGTTATAAACATAGCAGGCGAATACTTATACCGTAAATCCAAAATTAATTAACAGACAAAAATTGAGAAGAATTGAGATTGAAAACTAACTTGGATTTGCATTGCAAAATCGAGACAACATGAAAGTCGGATCCAATTGGCACATTCCCTAGTTATGTAGTTGTTTTACAGAACTAATATGGATGATTGGGCTTATTATTTGGTTGCCAAACCCTTTCTATGTTTTGTTTCTATGTTTTCTTCCCCTTTCCCCTTATATTGCTCAGAAAAGAAAAGAAAAAACAATGATATTGTGGCTGAATCGTCTACTGTAAAGATCAGCCAGGAAGGCTGAAGGTATAGTACGCAACAATGACGGTGTTAATGCAGTTGGATTGCAAGATTTCGTTGGAACCAATGTAAGGCAAAAAAATTAAAAAAGATTATTGAGAGGAATGGTTCATCGATTTTAAAGGTCTAAAAAATTGGAATAAACAGAAGATAATCACTTTCCTCATATTCATAAACTCATAAATTTTTTATTTAACAAACGTAAAAAAGTTCTAGAAATATAACACAACGGTATGTAACACCTTTGGTCAATAGCTTAGAACATTATAAATAGTTTGTATATTTATATTATGCAGCTTACTCATTAGTCTAAAAGACAAATTCGGAGGAGAACTCGTGGATTGGATTCAATAAATAAATAAATACATAAAAAGATATAAGTAAATAAGAAAAAGAAATGATACTCACAGGCGTAGATCCAATTTTCCCAAAACATGAGTCGGTTCCCATTCCGGAATGCAGAAGACTTGTCAAGCAATGCGGCCAAAGGGGAGGCATGATACTTGTTTGGAAGAAATGCAGAATCTGGGAAACACTTGAGCAAGTGCAGAGCAAGATCTATTGTGTTGTACGGTAGAGACAGAATTAATTAACGAATGGTAAATTATTCAATTTAAAGCATCGGACAAAAGAAGAATGAATAGGGTCCTTACCAAAATTATTGCGAAGTATGAACAGGTGAAGAACCGTGGAAGCATCGCTGTCGCTTAATCTTTGATATGGCTGGGAGACAGAATAGAGATAGCGAGCCATTTCTATATTTCCATACTCTAGAGCCGTTACAAGTGGGATACAATTCCAATAGTCTGCGATCTCAAGTAATTTAATGTTCTTTCTAAGCATGCAATCTACCATCGGAATATTTTTTTTAATGGCAGCCTGGGCTAGAGCTGTCAAATCATTATCATCTTTTATTTCTAACGTACTTGCAACATTAACTCCACTAACTTCTCCACAATTTCTGTATTTCCAGCAGAGACAGCCTCGTGAAGAACAGTACCTCCATTGTCTGAAATTTTTGCACTCTTTGCATCTTCGTGGTTGCTAACGAAATCGATTGCAGCAGCCCAGTTACCACGATTGACAAACGTACGTAAGGGCTCAAACTGGTCGTTGTTTATACAGCCTTCTCCTGCATTAAAAGATTTTTTTTTTTTTTGTAAGTAATGCAATATTTTACTTACTACTTCCATTGCAAAAAATAAGCTCATTAGCGAAGAATTCTCCTGCATTAGGACGTCCGTCATAAAACATTATTATTAACAAAAATAATAATGTTTGGTTTGATGTCGAAAGGAGAATGTAGCAAAAATACGACCAATATTATACCATTACTTTTTTTAGATTCGCTCCGTGCCTCGCTTGTTTCTTCAAATCTTTTTTCACTCTTCCTTTGCCATGGGCCAAGATTAATATATATATATATATATATATATTGTTATAATAATTAGCTAAATCCTTCAGGATATATAGTTGGCTAAAATTGCGACAAGTGTTCTTTTTGTTTTTTTGGCTTTTAAGTGAAACGTGTGTAGGTTTGTAAGGAGAGTGAACGTGCGTTTAGTTTTAAGTCTCTAAGTGGTGCGTTCTGTTTGTCCACCGACTTCTATTGATTTTGCTTCGTATATCAAATGATAATCAACCACCTTACTTTACACTCTGGTTCTATATTAAAAAGGTAAGAGTAGCCCAAATAAAATAGGTAGTTTATAAAGATAGTTATAAGTATGAAATTTCACATTATCTAGTTATTAGGTCAAACTAAACTTTCTAAAGAATTCTAAAATAGCTTCAAATTGACTAATTATTTTGAGATGATAGCGCAAATTCATTACACTTACAGCAAGGTATTTACCCTTTTTGGGCAGGGTTCTCTGTACCAAACAAGCATTTCATGATACGGATGACGTCCCGGCATTACAGAAAGTGATTCCAGCTTTTTGTGTGGACGTACATAACAAGCACAAGAGATTGCAAGTTCATAAAACTGTGAATTCAAACTCAAGAACTTCATCCGAGGAAGGAACTTACATATTCAATTTTTGTTTTCTTGTCTTGTTTATGGCAGGTTTACGTAATAGATGCTATTGCTGCCAACCTATTAAATGGTTTGCGCAGAATATGCGACAGCGTTTTGTGGTGTACAGTATTTTCTGGAACATCACTACGGTATCTTTTATATTCTTACAAATGCGAGCTCTTTTGACTGACAATAGTTAATTAAGGAGTGTTTTGCTGGAAACTCTATTACCTGGCTAGACGCTGAGTTTGTTCTCCAACCCATGTATATTTTCTAATTTACTGTTTGATTACCTCTCTTTCATGTATCCATTTTTCTCATTTTACAAATACTTCTCTTTTCCTTTTAGAATTCATCCTTCCAGGAGAATATTAGCTTACAAGATATGGACATTTTTAATGGGCATCTGGCGCTTTTTGTCAACAAGAAGGGTTTTCCTATGTTGTGTTCCATCGATTTGCCTATTAATGTTTGTTAGGGATTTGGGCCGGTCATATGAGCAAGAGGCCCAGACGTCTACAAATCCCACAAGATACTAGTAAGCCCAACCAAACCCAAGATTGAAACCTCTACAACGACTCCAAAAAACAAGGAGAAAATGCCCATAACACTCTAAGTATCCGAGAAGGCCATAGAGCGAAAAATTCCTAAGAAACTGCGCCTAGTCCCACAAGTTCCAGGGCCACCTGGAACAATCCCGGATATATAGGAGAATGTGCCAGATGTAGGCAACCATCCAGGATCATACAAGACCACCCACAACATCCCGGAACTGCTTCCGAGATGTCCGGGCCCCACTTAGAAGGATAAGCATATAAAGAGGAAGGGGAACATCCAGGCGAGGGATCTGTTTTTTGGCCTACTCAATTACTCTATTATCAATTTTCCTTATAAAAAAGCCAAGTTCAGACTTAAACATCGGACCTATCCTCCACTGACACATCTCGACAAGCTCTTCTTGCTTACATGCCCTATTTTGCAAGTACTCCACCGCCGGCACATCCCGGCAAGGTCTTCTTGCTTACGCGTCCTATTTTGCAAGTGCTCACCATAAACTGTTCCAACAATTTAGTGCCGTATATGGGAACAACTAAACGTTATTTCTATTATAAAATAAACTATGGTGACCACCCGACAATCAAATGATTCTAATGAAACCACCCCCCCCCCCCTTACAAAGGGAAGCGATCCCTAATGCTGCTAGCGCGTCAAGAGCTCCCCATCTTGGCATCCCACCAAGTGATCCAGGAGAGCGAATTGCATTCCTAAAGGAGCATTTGCAGCAAGTATCCAGACACATGGAAAACCTTGCCGAGCAAAATGAGGAGCTCCGCCAACAAATCCCGCCTAGACGAACTATTTAGGAGGAAGCTAGCCGACATGAAGATGGAGGAGAGAGAGCTGAAAACCATAAAGAAAACATAAACAATGGTCACCTACCTCCGCCCCTCAACAACCAAGAAAGCCATTTGAATGCTAAGGTGGAGGACCTGAAAAGAAAGTATCAAAGAATGTCTGAGGCCATTGATCGAAAGGAAAACGGGCATGGACTGGTAGTAGAGGATTTGCTCTAAAGCACCAACCGTCCCTTCACCGATCGGATCACGACATTCCCCTTACCCGAGAGGTTCAAGACCCCGCGTATTGACAAGTTTACTGGGGAAGAAGATCCCACTGAACACATTGAAGCATTCAGAGAACATTTAGTTCTCAATGGCACACCGGATTAAATTTCTTGTTGAGCTTTTCCACTCATCCTCAAGGGAAGCACTCAAGAGTGGTTCGGAAAGCTTTTGCCAAGATCAATCGATAGCTTCGACGCATTGGGAAGACAATTCCTAACACAAATCTTGGCGGGAAGGAGAAGGAGAAGGTTGGCAACCCATTTGCTGACCATCAAGCAAACTCCGACCGAATCATTAAGGGAATACCTGACGCGATTCAACAAAGAAATGCTGAATGTAGAAGATCCAAAGGAAGAGATAGTCCTATTTGCTCTCCTAAACCGAATCCGATTGGATGGAGAGTTGATGGAGGAACTAGCTCGGACGACACCGACTAGGCTGCAAGCATTCATGGAGAAAGCTAAGCAATTCATGAATGGATAGGAAACCATCAAAGCCCTGTTGGAATTCAAATCAGATCCCTCAGAAGCTGCTAAGAAACAAAGAAGGTGCCCACCCAGACCAAGCAGAGAACGATGGCTCCCCAGGCAAGGACAGAGGCAACGACAAGTGTAAGTAAATCCCCGAAAAGAGCTTGGACCTCGATCACTGAACATGAGTTCAATTTTACCCCCTTAAACACGAGTATATCTAAAATCCTCATGCAAATCCAAGAGGAACCGAGCCTTCGCCGGCCTAAGAAAATGAGGAAAGCTCCCCATCAAAGGAACAGAGAGAAATATTGTGAATTGGGAATTCTACTCAGATCATGGCCATGAGACTGAGGAGTGCATAATTTTATGCATTGAAATTGAGAAATAGAACAAAAAAGGGAAGCTAGCAAAGTTTGAAGTTGAACAGAAGCAAAATCGAGGGTCCCCCCAGCAAAGGAGATATTCGAGAGATAACAATCCCCAAGATAAAAAGGGAAACACAAGGCCAAACTAAGAAAAGCGAGGGCCAGCACCCAAAATCAGGAGGCAATGACAGAATCCAAACGATCTCGGGAGGGTTCTCCAAAGGAGGTGAATCAGTCTCTGCTAGAAATGCATATGCTCGCAAGTTGGCATAAAAAAAAGTGATGACTCTAAGCAGGCCGGGAAGACTTCGAAAGAGAGAATCTGAACCTCTGAATTTTCCCAAGAGGATGAGATGGGGGTCTCGGTTCCACATGACGACCCTTTGGTTGTCACAATGACTATGGCAAACTGTACGATGCGTCAAATCCTAGTCAGCATTTGGCCAAATGAAGATTGACCAGGATAAGATGAGACTAATTCGAACCGCCCTCGTGGGGCTCGCAGGTGAGAAGGTCCAACCCGTTAGCGTCATAACACAATTAATTACAGCAAGTGTTGTACCGAGGCAAGCAAGTGTCATGATAGATTTTCTAATGGTAGAACAACCCTCTGCCTACAATGTTATCATAGGAAGGCCAAGCCTCAACAAGGTAAGAGCGGTAACGTCAACCTATCATTTGAAGATGAAGTTTTCGACCAACAACAGGGTCAGAGAAGTTAAGGGGAACCCGGTTGTAGCTCGTAAGTGTTATAACGTCACCCTTAAGGACCCCGCCAGAAAGGAGACCCTAGAGGTACAAATGGGAACCCGAGACGAGAAGAAGCTACAACAAACATAACTGGCAGAAGAAATGGAGGAGATCTCAATTGATGGCCCGGACAAAAAGGTGAAGATCGAGTCACAGTTGCTTCAAGAGATCCAGGAGGAACTTATAAGTTTCCTCCAAAACAACAAAGATGTCTTTGCATGGACACATGAGGATATGCCAGGGATCGACCCCTCGATTATTGTTCACCATCTAAATGTCGATCCAACCTCAAAACTGGTCAAGCAAAAGAGACGAAGCTTCGCCCTAGAGTGTAACCGGGCAGCTGCAGAGGAAGTGGAGAAGTTACTCTAGGCTGCGTTCATTAAAGAAGCACACTATACCGACTGGTTGGCCAGCATAGTACTGGTCAAGAAACCTATTGGAAAGTGGAGAATGTGCAAGGATTTCACTTATCTTAACAAAGCCTGTCCAAATGACAGGTTCCCTTTTCCAAGGATAGACTTTTCATAGATTCAACATCCGGGCACGATCTGCTCAGTTTTATGGATGCCTTTTCAGGCTATAACCAAATTCGAATGCATGAAACAGATCATGAGAAAACTACGTTCATAATCAATAAGGGCCTCTATTGCTACAAACTAATGCCCTTCAGGTTGAAAAATGTAGGGCTACATATCAAAAGCTGGTCAACAAGATGTTTAAACATAAAAGCAGTAGGAATGTGGAGGTGTACGTGGATGATATGCTAGTAAAAAACATTTAAGTAGCAACATGTGGCAGAACTGAAAGAGAAATTTGAAACCTTGAGGAAGTATAACATGAAGTAAAACCCGATGAAATGCGCCTTCGAGGTATCTTCCGAAAAGTTCTTGGGATTCTTGGTCTCACAGAGGGGAAATGAAGCAAATCCCAAGAACATAAGGGCTATTCTAGATCTGCCCCCCCCCCCCCCCCCCCCCACCACCACCAACAATACAAAACAGTTCAAACAACTCACCAGATGCCTAACGGCTCTTAACCGATTCATATCTAGGTCCACAAACAAGTGCCTACCATTCTTCAAGATCCTTAGAAAGGCCTTTGAGTGGACCGAAGCATGTGACCTAGCCTTCCAACAATTGAAACAATACCTAGTAAGCCCCCCACTCCTGAGTAGGGCTTCCAAAGGAGAACCACTCTATCTGTATCTAGCAGTCTCCCCATCGGTTATCAACACAGTCCTGCTTCACAAGGAAAAGGGAGTCCAGAAGCCGATATACTTCACAAGTCGAGCCCTCAGGGGAGCAGAGGAAAGGTATCCTCGGATTGAAAAATTGTCATTTGCCTTGGCAGTATCGGCAAGAAGTTGAGGCCGTATTCTGAAGCACACACAATCCACGTACTGATAGAGTATCCATTGCGAAAAACATTGTACAAGCCTGACACCTCAAGAAGACTAGTAAATTAGGCCATAGAACTCGTAGAATTTGACATGGAATATCTACCAAGAACAACCATCAAAGGGTAGGCACTTATGGACTTCCTAGTAGAATTTACAAATTTTTTGAATGTCAAGGAGCTGCCCAAGAATGACACATGGACTTTGTACGTGGACGGATCCTCTACCATGGAAAGAAGTAGAATCGAGGTAGTGGCAATCACCCCAAAGGCTAAGGAGCTTGGATATGCCATCAAGTTGGACTTCAAAACCACCAACAATGAAGTTGAGTATAAGGCCGTCTTGGTAGGTCTTAACATCGCGCTAAACCTAGGAGCCAAAGATGTGGAAGTCTGAACCAACTCACAAGTAATCGCCCATCAAATATAGGGTGATTACAAAGCAAGAGGAAAACGAATGAAAGAGTATCGATCAAAAGTACTAGAAATCCGAGCTCATTTCAACAGATTTATGGTAAAATAGATCCCTATAGAAGACAATGAATGGGCAGATCAATTGGCCCAATTAAGGTTCACTCCTGAAGAGTATGCTGAATTGTCTACATTCAATCCCCTTAATTGACATATGTTAAGCCCTTAGTTTCATTATAGTATGATATTTTGTGTTATTTTTGTGTTTTTCTTGTACTTTTCAGGTTTTTAGAAGAAAAAAAATCAATTTCATCAAGTTCTAAGCTTATAAGATATTTTTGGTGAAATGCTGAAGAAAAGGGGATCGATCCCCATTCCATGGGGATCCATCGCCTTGTGGATCGATCCCCATTTCAAGGGGATCACGTGCCCTTGTGCGTAGCAGACCAATGAAGTCAGCAGAACCTTAATTTGGAAAGGTCCTAAACCTAATCCAAGTTGAAATTGGATTGTGGGCTGCACGAAACCGACTAGGGTTGCTCCAAACTCTATAAATATCACCCTAATTCATCCAAATCAAAGGAGAGAAGCTTTGGAGAGGAATCAAAGGCTCCATCAAGAAGGGTTTCAGGTTCTTCTTTCTTCCTTTCTTTATTTTTTGCATGTATATAGTTTTAGTCTGAATTTAATGCAGTTAATACTTTTGCTAGGGCTTGATTAGAGCCCTAATCATGTCTCTTTAAGGTTTTGATTGCCTTACTATAACTATTTGTGATTCTTAATTGATTATTTTCGGTTCTATTGAATTCCTCACATGAATGTACTTGATCATCATATACATATGGTATGGATTTGTTATATATGTCAATTTGGATGACTGAGTCCTGGACATATTAGAGTGACGAAAGAACCCCATCACAAGTTCTTGGATTAATCAATATGAAGACAACTGGAATAGATACCATGTTTCAACCTGAGTGTATTTGTCGATTTTCATAGATTTATGCTTTCTTAAAGAACAAATTAGTAGGGGCCAATGATACCCTTAATTGAATCCTTCGAGAAAGAAAAGAGTTAGAGTAGATGTCCTGCCTAACTCGTTGCTTAGGAAGATCAATAGCTTTAGTAGTAGATATCATGTCCTTATGGCTGGCAAGCATTCAGCATCACAATACGATTTGTAGCATTGTGCATATCGATTCCTAAAAAGAGTATGATTAGTGGTGGATATCGGAGCCCTACCCCATTTACTTGTTATTTCAATTCTATTATTTGTTTCATTTTATTGCAATCTTATTTACTTTCAATCAAGATATTTGCTTTAGTAAATTCTCTTTAAACACAATTTACCAATCCTCATGGGAATAATATCGTACTTGTGCCCTATACTATCATTTTGATCTTGTGCACTTGCGAGTAAAACGTATAAATAGAAGGCTATTTATTTAGGTGGATATTTGCACAATAGAGTACCAACAACTGTCAGGCAAAAAAGTACAAGCATTGGCAAAACCAACCATTGCCAACAGTCCAGAAATATTGCAAGACAAACAATGTCCCAGACTAGGCCACATAAATTATTCAATTTCTCAACCAAGGAGCACTCCTAGCAGACAAAAACGAAGCGTAAAAAGTGAGGACAAAGGCTACTTGGTATACATTGATTAACAATGTCCTCTACAAGAAAGGAGACACGCTCCCCCTCCTCAAGTGCCTGTCAAAAGAAGAAGCAGAATACGTATTACATGAAATACATGAGGGTATTTGCGGGAGCCACTCGGGGGGTCGGATATTGGCACATAGGGCCATGCGAGCAGGCTATTACTGGCCCAGGATGCATAAGGAGTCAATAGAGATGGTAAGGAAGTGTGATAGTTGCCAAAAGTTTGCAGGAGTATCAAAAAACACACCAAAGGAACTTAACCCCATTTCTTCACCATGGCCTTTTGCGCAATGGGGGGTCGATATTGTTAAACCTCTCCCTCGGGGAAAGGGAAATGTGAAATTCGTGGTTGTGGCCGTAGACTAATTCACCAAGTGGGTCGAAGCCGAGGCTTTAGCCATCATCACCATAAAGAATCCACCAAATTCCTATGGAATTCAATCATATGCCAAAATGGTCTACCCCATGCAATCATCTCCGACAATGGAAAGCAATTCGATTTCTAGCATTTTAGAGAATGGTATTCAAAGCTTCATATCCGTAATTACTTCTCTTCCCCAGGATACCCCCAAGCAAACGACCAAGTAGAAACTACGAATAAGACCATCTTCCGAGCTTTGAAAAAGAAGCTTGGAGAAAAAAAAAAAGGAATGGGCAAACTATTTGTCCGAGGTGTTGTGGGCCTATCGAACAACGAAAAGAAGCCCAACCGAAGAAACTCCCTTTGCATTGGCCTTCGATGTCGAAGCAGTCATCTAGTGGAAATCAAATCCCCCAAATTCTGGGTAGAGAATTACAACCCGGGCATTAACAATGAAGGATTAATGTTGCTAAACCTGGACCTCTTACCCGAGAAGAGGGAAGCCGCAAGCCAGATGTTAGCATCTTATCAACAAAAGTTAGCCCAATACTTCAACCGCAAAGTGACACCAAGGAAGCTTGGAATAGGAGACTGGGTATTGCGCAAGGTGACATTGGCAACTCGAGAAGCCAAAGAAGGGAAATTAGCCCCAACATGGGAAGGGCCATACCGAGTGATCGGATGTTATCGAGTATGACCTTACCATCTGAAGACAAAAGATGGAAGAAAATTACCAAGACCTTGGAATTCCGAGCATTTGAAAAAGTATATCCAGTAACTATGTTATGTTTTGTCAAGTACTTCCAGTAGCTATGTTAAGTCGAAATTCCATAGCATTAAAGTTCAAAATTATTCTATAGTTCTACCCTTGGAAATGCGCATAAAGACTAAAAAAAAAAAAAGGTCTCAAAAAAAGTGCCTCTCAACCCCATTCCCAAAGACCAAAAAAAAAAAAAACAGCCTCGAAAAAAAAATGCCTTTTGGCCCCATTTCCAAAGACTCACAAGTCTCGAAAAAAAAGTGCCTTTCAGCCCCATTTCCAAAGACTCAAAAAATAAGTCTCGGAAAAAAGTGTTGATTAGTGTTGAATGTTTCACATTCAAGCCCCTTAACTCGCACATGTTATGCCTTAGTTTGTGTTGTAAATTTAATATTTTGTTGTGTTTAATGTTTCTCTTATTTTTAGGTCCTAATGGAAAACACAAGCAAATCATCAACATTATGCTTAAAGATACATCAAGGAAAAGCTGAGGAGCTGAATAATTGCCCATAGATCGATCACCATTTTCTGTGGATCGATCACAGCCTTGGATTGATTGGCAGAATTCTTAGATCGATCACAGCCTTGGATCGATCACCATCGAAGCTTCCAGAAACGCAAAAGATTTTTTACAGCAAATGACAGCACAATGATATTTTTTATCAAAGATTGTGGCTTGGTAGGCTATGTTGGGCGCCGAAATCTCTCCTCAGAAGTCTCCTAGCCAACTAGATTTAAGATTTTTAACTTTATCTTATCTTGTAAAAAGATCAAAAGCTCTCTTTCTCTATATATGCAAAAACTGACCGAGAGAGGCAGAAAGTTCTGTTTAGTTAATTTTTAGTGTATTTTCTAGTTTATTTTTGCATTCCTTTGTTGCTTAGACAGTAGGTAGAACACAACACATAGCTCTTAAGCTCTTGAGGAAATGATTTTCTCCAATTCAATGGAGATTCTCAAATCCTCCATGAGTAACTAATCCTCTTATAGGGTTTTGATGTAATTCTTTCTAAGTGTTATGGTCTGATTGTGTTTAGCTAGGATTTTATGCATTTTGTATAATGATTGTATAACCTAAGAGATTGATCTTCATAATATATCATTTTGGGATAAACTCTCTTTTGTTGTCTATGAGAAAGACTTGTTGTCTTGAATGAATTTTATGTTTCCATTGTCTTTGATTGAGGGAATATAGGCTATGCACTGATGCTATTTAACATGATTTTATGTGAGTTTGATGAGTTATGCTAGGGACCACGATTCAATCCACACTTAGTTTAATTCAATGTAAGTGAAAAGTTTAGTGGAAACCTATGATATCTTATGCTTTTTCCATTGAGTTGTGTAAGCTATTAGGATATTTTATATTGCATGCTAGGGAACACAAGTTATCTCACATTTAGATGATTAGGTGGGTGATTAGTGTGTAACTATGATGTTGTATCATTTCTCTTAAAAGTGTTTTCATGTTGAGTTAATTGTAAGGTTGACAACCTTTACACTCTCATATTATGCTTATTAAAGATCCATGCTAGATATAGTTTGCTTGTAGTATGAGGATTGGATGAAATCAAATCTCTATACTCTTCCTATTACCTTTATCTTAATTTGCTTATCATAGTTGTTATCCTTTTATGTTTAGTTTAGTTTTTAGTTAAAAACTCAAAAACATCTCTTTTCGTGAGTTGAAGTAGATGGAGTTTTAGGAACTTTGTAGCAAAACAACTACCACAATCCCTGTCAACCGATACCCTCTTTTAGAACTATCCTGCAAGGGTTTGCTCTATCGCGAGTGGTTTATAAATTTTGAAATCGAGCGCTCACGCGTATCAAGTGCCTCTCGGCCCCATTTCCAAAGACTCAAAAAATCGGTCTCGGAAAAAAGTCTCTCAGCCCCATTTCCAAATACTCAAAAAATAAGTCTCGGAAAAAAGTGCCTTTTGGTCCCATTTCCAAAGACTCACAAGTCTCGGAAAAAAGTTCCTTTCGGCCCCATTTCCAAAGACTCAAAAAAAAAAATAATAAAGTTTTAGAAAAAAGTGCCTTTTGGCCCTATTTCCAATTACTACAAAACAAAAGTCTTGGAAAAAACTTCCTTCCAGCCCCATTGTTCCAAAGACTCAAAAAAAAAAGAAAAAACGAAATCTCGAGAAAAGTGCCTCTCGACCCCATTTTCAAAGACTCAAAAAGAAGTTTCGGAAAAAAGTTCCTTTTGGCCCCATTTCCAAAGACTCGAAAAAAAAAAGAAAAAAAAAAAAAGTTTCGGAAAAAAGTGCCTCTTGGCCCCATTTCCAAAAACTCAAAAAGACAAAGTCTCAGGAAAAAGTGTCTTTCGGTCCCATTTCAAAAGACTCACAAGTCTCAGAAACAAGTGCTTTTCAGCCCATTTCCAAAGACTAGGAAAAAAAAAAGTCTCAGAAAAAAAGTGCCTCTCAGCCCCATTACCAATGACTCAAAAAAAAGGGTCTTTTAGCCCCATTTCCAAAGACTCACAAGTCTCAGAAAAAAAAAAAAAAAAAAAAAAAAAAAAAAAAAAAAAAAAAAAAAAAAAAAAAAAAAAAAAAAAAAAGTGTCTTTTGACCCATTCCCAAAGACTCAAAAAAAAAAAAGTCTCAGAAATAAGTGCCTCTCAGCCCCATTACCAAAGACTAAAAAAAAAGTCTCGAAAAAAGTGCTGCAAGTAAAAATTTTCTAGTCTTGTCAAGACGGCCATCTAACTCTCGAACTCAAGACCAAAACAGAACCCCTCTAGGATCCACACGAGATTCTACTCAACAGAGGACCCTATGAGTATCCCAAACTGTCCGATTAAACATGTACACGAACTACCATGCAGGTACCATACAAAAACAAAATTGCTTTATCAGACAAAGTACAAGTGCCCTATCTAATAAGGATCACTATTTTGTCATTACAAAAGCAAACTGTGGCAAATCATCACAAAAACTCATGTACATATGTCAAAATTTCAAAAAAAAAAAAAAGGAGCACTCCCCAATCAGGCCAGCCATTCACAAGCTCAGATCATTTGCAGGGCTAGAGGCGACCCAGGGATCTCCTTGTTCAGGCCCTCGGTTTCGTTATCTTCCTCCACCGCTCTGTCAACGGCCCCATAGAATATGTCTAAGCCTATAGCATCAGGGAGCTCCTCCCAACCGATCTTCAAGACCTCCTTAATCCCTTCCAAATCTATTTGAAGTTATTGCACAGTCAACATAAGGACTTTGGCCTTCAATACAGGATCCAAGGCCACCGCCCAAAATTTTTGAACCCCAAAGGAGCCACGAGTCCATGCCCGGTCTCTAACTAGGGCCACTGGAGAGAGTTGTCGAAGAAACTTTGCAGAGTTCCACTTATGAGTCACAAGCAACTCCCACAGGTCCCTGAGCCTTTCCTAACTTCTCTCCCACTTGCCTTGAAAAACATCCCCAAGTCTCCGAAGCTTTGTCACTTCGGCCTCTAACGCTGCAACTTTCAGCTCGGCGACTTTCAGGTTAATTTCCTCCAACTTCAGCCAACTTCAGGTCAGCCATTGCAACACTGAGCTTGCGTTTCAGCCGACTCTAGCCAGCCTCCTATTCTTTTAATGGGAAATTTGCATCTTGGCGTCCGGTATCATGATCCTCTCGTTAGCCTCTTCCAGAGAGTGGCGTAAAGAATCGTATTTCGAGGCCTTATTCTCTACGGCCTGTTAGCCATAACCCGTCACCAGGTACTCCTGATCCTGTTCTCCCTACCTACTCCCCACAACAAGATACTTCCCTCAACAGCCTTTGGCTAGGTGTAGAGCCTCGAAACTGTCAAAGATGGAGATGCAAGAAGGAACGAATGACGAACTAAGAAGCGTGCAGAAGAAGCCATTGTCTTATATAAGAATGTAGGAAAAGAGCGCCGACAAGGGAATTCAGGCACGTGGCACAAGATCAGGGCTCAACCTGACAAATCAGAATTAAAAAAGCAGAAAAAGCCAACACTTTTCGTGCTTTAAGAAAAATTCTCATCACCAACCCTGATTGGTTTTGGTGTGGGAATTGGGGGTAGTTGTTGGGAAATAGTTTATTTTCCAAAGTGCTTAAAACTATCCCAAGACTCGAAGAGCAAATAAAGGCCCAACGGCAAGCCCATGTCGCTAAAGCCTAAGGCGGGATCGAAAACCCTTTTCCTTGGTTACGATCAGAAAGCACAATTACGACTCGTACAACTACAAGAGGATTTGACCCATCTAAGCAGCGTAAAGCATAGAGATTACCTTTCGGATTACTGAACAGTATCCAAACAAGACTAGGCTCTATTGTTCACAGCCACAAATTTATCATGGGCCGTAGGATCAATGTCCGATCACTACATCTAGGGCTATAAATGAGCCCGCTTGTTTGTGAGCGCGCTCGATACCCGCTCGGTTAAACTCAACCCAAGCTCGAGCTCGATACAGTACAAACCCGCTCGTTACTGTAAAAGCCTGCTCGATTAGTTAGCGATACATACCCGACTCACCCGACTAAACTCAATAGGGGCTCGTGAGCCTGACTCATTTAGGCTCAAATAGACCGGCTAGTTTAAGGCTCGAATAAACCGGCTTATTATTATCATTATCATATGATTTAAGTTATCTAATATTGTACTTATCATTTATGCCATATAATTATATAAACACTAGATCAAATGATAATAGGAATATGATAAAAATTTGTTAGGTTTAGTCATTATAATTTATATCATTGATTCATTATCATTATATACTTATCATTATCATTATCATATGATCTAAGTTATCGAACATTGTGCTTATGCCATATAATTATATAAACACTAGATCAAATAATAATAGGAATAAGATAAAACTTTGTTAGATTTAATCATTATAATTTATATCATTGATTCATTATCATTATATACTTAGCAATGCTATTAATATAGTCTCAAATTAAAGATTTAGTATTATAATGAACAATGTATATTATTAACATATACTAAACTAATACCATTAAGTTTATAAATCAATCAATTAAAATAGGTTATAAGTAGGTTATAACTTAATAAATGAGCCGAGCTACCCATTTAAGGCTCGATAAGTCTTAAATGAGCATAGCTGGCACATTTAAGGCTCGAAAAGCCTTTTTATCAAGCTTGGGCTCGACTCGTCAAAGTCTTTTAATCAAGCTCGACAACTCGCGAGCTTGAGCTCGAGCTTAGGTATTGTCTAACGAGCCGAGCTTGAGTTGGGGTTTCTAAGCCCAGCTGGAGCCCAGTAATGGCTAGCTGGATCCACATGGATCGATCTCCTAAGAATGGAAATCCAGCATATCTAATATTTTCTACTTTGAGCCACACAAAGTCAGAAGAAGTACATGTCGAAGTCTTCTATACAGAGTAAGGAGCTAGCCTGGGACTGACACGATAAGGAACGCCATTCCACATTATTCAGCTATAAATAAGAGGCTCAAGTAACCCTAAACGCACCGGCAATTTTCCATTAGTTGAGCAAACAAAAGCTCTGGCAAAATTTTCTTTTAACCATTTCCTTTATTCAAGCTTTCTTTCAGTTTTCTCTCAAACTTCCAAAGTGTCCTCACACTCCTAAATGCATGCCTGACTTAAGCATCGGAGTATCTTCGACTAAGGCCGAAGATCCTCTAACCTCTTCTTTTCCTTGCAGGAATATGATACTCTCAATAGCTCAAAGACCCGACCCCTCTAGGTCTTCGGTGCGGTTGTCTAGCTCCGTAGCCTGTCCTTCCAGGGAAACACAAAAATCGTACCAACAATCATATTGAGAGAGAGTCAAAAGCCTCTGAGCAAGCAAAGATCCTCTTCAAGAAACTCTAAAATGAAAAGGATTTCTCAATAGCCAAAATCCGTAGAGACCATTGAAAGAATTTGAAAATTCTAGCTTTGAAGAATTTTATGATAAGCAAGGGATAAAATTAGAGTTCTTAGCCCCAACCATCCCACAACAAAATGGAGTCAACTACACATCATTAATAGGGTGTATTTGAGACTTGGTATGGATAAGACTCCTTATGAGTTGTGGAATTGTAAGAAGCCTATTGTCAAATATTTCCACGTATTTGGAAGTAATTGTTATATTTTAAGAGATCGGGAAATCTTGGCAAAGTTTGACAGAAAAAGTGATGAAGGTATTTTTCTTGGGTATTCATCATCTAGTAGGGCTTACCAGATGTAGAATAAGAGGACTCAAAGTGATAGAATCGATAAACGTTGTGGTGGATGATATAGTTTTTGGATCCATTGTGGACTCACAAGTTCATAATTGTGCAATTGAGATGAAAAAGGAATTTCAGACTAGTATGATAGGTGAGTTAACTTATTTTTTAGTGCTACAGGTCAAGTAGTTAAGGAGGGCATTTTCATTCCTTTAACCAAATATGCTAAAGACTTGATTAATTGATTTTGATTGGATGGCAAAAGTCATGCCCGGACTCCCATGAATACAAGTGTCAAACTTGGAATCGATCTTCCTAGAAAAAGTGTTGATCAAACACTATTTCATAGCATGATTGGGAGTTTACTTTATCTAATAGCAAGTAATCCAAATAAATATTGCCTTTAGTGTTGGAGTATGCGCAAGGTTTCAAGCGAACCCCAAGGAATCTCATTTGACGGCCACAAAAAAAAAAAAAAAAAAAATATTAGATATGTCAATGGGACAATGAATCATGGTGTGTGGGACTCCAAGGATACAAATGAGGAACTTGCTGGTTATTCAGATGCAAACTGGCCAGGTAACTTTGATGACATAAAAAGTACCTCAAGTGTGTAACCGAGAACCTTGTTCGATACCTTGGTTGCTAACGGCCTAGATGAGGATGATTATGAAGTAGCTACTAAGAGACTCATTTGATACTAGTCTAGGCGAGGCACTAAAGAGTTGAAATTGAAAGAGCCCTCGAGAAGGTCATTTGGTACCTTGTTCGCAAAAGGTTCGGACAAGCCAAATCAAAGAATAGATCCAAGAGCCTCATTCACTAGCTCGGTTGATAGGTGTCCGCACAAGCCACATCAAAGAGAAGATCCATGAGCCTCATTCGCTAGCTCAGTCGTTAAGCATCTGGACGAGCATGTTTTACTAAAGCTCTCGAGAAGCTCATTCACAAGGTCATTCGGAACAGGTCCAGATGATACAAAGATAGCATTACTCCCGAGAAGGTCGTTCGGCAGCCCGTTCAGTATAGGTCCGAACGCCACCAGGTTATAAGTCGTGAAACCCTAGCCTAGTCAACGAGCTTACTTATTTGTCCGAACGCAGTCATCATAATCATGCAATTCAGTGTTTTCTTTGGACTAAAGCACTAAGTTATTGGCTTCGGGTATTTAATGGTCATTTTACACGACTTTCAAGATTCCTAAAGCTATCGTTTATATGAGCTAAAAGAGAACCAAGTATTCCTATACTTTCCCTTCCAATTCTCTCTTAGAGTTTGTTTAAACTACTCTCAAAATTGTTAACCTTCAGCCAGCTAAATTCTGGATTGTAAGAGGAAATCAAATAGAATATTGACCAGAATTCTAAAACTACTACAGTAAGGACAAACAGGTTGTTTGTTCTGTACAAGTAAGGTGTTATTACAAAGGTTTTATAAATTGAATTTCTTTTAATTTAATATTCTATAGTGGAATGATTTCCTAGGTTTGGTTGCCCTTGAGTGTTTTACCTTTGAAGAGTTATTCAAAGGGTTTCACTTTGTCACCAAAATCCTGTGTTTGTTAGTTTATGTATTATTTGATTTTGGTGATTATGTGTGTGGTTGCTTATTTCATAATTGACTGTGATATTAATTTCTAGATTGGCATTAAGTGTGATAAACACCTATTCTCCCTCTTTATGTGTTAATTGGGGTCTTAAGGCATATTTTCAATATTTATCGTATTGTTAATTTTCATTTTAATATTATTTACTTACGGACAAGATTTTTTTCACCATCAAATTATTTTACAGCAATAACCCTAAATTTAAGAGGCAGAGAGAAGAGAGGAGAGACGCGGCCGAGGAGAGGAGCGAGAGGACGGAGAGAGAGAGAGATGGGCCTACCCATTTGGGCTCAAAAAGAGAGAGAGTCACCTGAGATATTTGTTGAGTTGCCTGGCGCGTACATTTTAGCCAATTTATCCCAAACAATTTGAGGGAGAGAGTCAGCTAGCATGTTTGATGAGTTGTGTGGCCCGTACATTCTAGCCAAGTTTTCCCAAACAATTTTGGCAGAATCCATTTCCCTAATCTGAGATAGTATGTCCAGCCCGCATGAAATTTGAATCGCATGTAAAGCTGCAGCATTATTCTTTCTCCATGCCTTGAACCCAACTACATCTTTTGGTTTAGGAGGTTCCGTGGTTGCTTCAACAATTTCCCAAAGATCTTGAGCCAACAAATAGTTTTTCATCGAAGCACTCCAATTCGCATAATTGCCCTTTCTAAGAAGTTCATGAACAATTGTGCCTGAGAGAGTATTTGTTGTCATGCTTAATCTGTTAAATTATGAAACATGTTAGGTGAAACTTGGAACAAATACAAACCATATGGTATTTATTTCGCACAAGTATTTATGATACCTATATCTTAGCTACATGTGTTTCAGATTTTCTATTTATACAAAATGCTTGTTTTTCCGGACTATATCAATATAACGTTTAGGCATCGCAATTATACATTTCAATAGTTTTAACTTAATATTTCGTACAATACCACTACAATTAATCTTTTCATAGGATCCAATAATTGTTGGCCTAGTATTAAATCAATTGAAGTTCATCTTATTCTTAGCTTTATTACTGATCATATTACTAAGAAGACAAAATTAACAGTCAAATTTCCACTCTTAAAGCAGGAAGACAGTTGGACTAAAACATCATGCAGGGGAACCCACTTTCAAGACTCTAGCAGACTAGCACACTTGCCAATTCTAACTTGTATGCTTACTTCTCCCCATCTATTTCCTTTGTCTCTTAATTGTTCATCATTAAAAACGAAGAGCCGCCATCTTGATAATATTAGGACTCTTAAACTCATTAATTTGGAACCATAAAAATAGGGGATTTTCAAATATTGAAGAAAAAGTTTTACCAAATGAGAGTGAAAAAGATGAAGAAAAAGATTATTCTATATTCGTATTGCTTAATTAGATTGTTGAAGCACAACTTCACTCAAAGCAGAATTCTATATTGAAGACTGTTAAAGTTCCAACTCACAGCATTAATGCCAAGCATCTCAGTGAAGACAATGAAGAGACCATTCATAGAATTTGTATAGTTAAAGATAATGATTAGACAATTGAAGAGATCCCATTATGCATTGAATTCATATGTTAGAAGATGTATAGTTAGATGAGAGATGAATATTTGTAACCTCTCATTAATTCATATGTTAGAATATGTATAGTTAGATAGAAGATGAATAGTTGTAACCTTTCATTA
Source organism: Betula pendula (assembly GCA_900184695.1). NCBI lineage: Eukaryota > Viridiplantae > Streptophyta > Magnoliopsida > Fagales > Betulaceae > Betula > Betula pendula. The sequence goes on along the minus strand of FXXK01001736.1, from coordinate 27,039 downwards.
TTGATGTAGAAGTTGTACGGTTGTATAGTAGTATAAATATCAATATAGAAGATCCCACCATACTCAAGGGAGAAATATTTTGAATTCACTATTCTTACATGGTAGCACAGCAATTCTAAAGGCATTACTGTCATATTTTTTTAAGATCCTCTGTTTTCTCATCAATGGCTTCCTCTTCATCTCCAACAACTCCTTTTACATCAACCACTACCAGGTCCACCCAATCCATTTCTCCGTCGACTGTTTTTGCTCCCATCACTATTTACCACACTATTCATACCAAACTTAACCGGAACAATTTCCTAGTTTGGCAAATATTGGTGGTTCCTTTTTTTGAAGGGACACGATTTTTTCGACACATTGATGGCAGCCTCCCTCCCCCTCCATCCTCCATAACTGTTGCAGGGACTGATGGCACTATTTCTATTGCTCCCAATCTTACATATCACCATTGGGTTCAACAAGATCAGATGATTCTTTCAACACTCATCTCCACTCTTTCTGACTTTTTGATCTCACAGGTGGTTGGTTTATCTATGTCTCAAGCCGTGTGGGACACCCTTACCCGGATGTTCTCTTCTCAATCTCAAGCATGGATTATGCAAATCCGTTATCAACTGTCTTCCATCAAGAAGGGGAATCTTTTTGTTACGGATTATTTTCAGAAGGTTAAGCAGCTTGCGGATACACTTGCTGCTATTCATCAACCCTTACAAAAATGTGAAACTATCTCCTACCTCCTTGGCAGATTGAGTTCTGAGTATGATTCTTTAGTTACCTTAATGACCACTCATATTGATCCAATGTCTCTTGATGAACTGTATGGTTATCTCTTAAGTCATAAACAGCAAATGGAGCATCTCAATGCCACTACTTCTATTCACGATCCTACGGCCAATGTGGCCACTCAATCCCAATCCGCTCGTGGTAGAGGTAACAGGTATAATACCGGCCGATTTTTTTCTCCTAATCGGGCTCTTGGTAATTTTGGTGGCAAGTTCAAAGGTAGGAGGCGTGGTGGCAACGCCCGTGGCCTTCTTGGCTCAGGCCCTAATTTTGGGCACAACCATCACGTGTGCAAACTCTGTTAGAAACCTAGACATACCGTCATGAACCTTCGGTTTGACATCTCCTTTCAAGGCCCCTCCCCTTCTCCTGCTCAAGCATATATGGCTGCTCCGTAGCACAATGTTGACCCAGTGTGGTATCAAGATACCGGTGCCAATACCCATATTACTTCTGACCTTTCTAATCTGACTTTAGGTGCTGAGGAATACACAGGGCTGGACACAGTTCAAGTTGGATCAGGCCAAGGTTTGCCCATTCACCACATTGGTTCCTCACTTTTTCCTTCTCCCCTTCATAATTTTCGTCTTCCTCATATTCTTCATGTTCCTAACATGCAAAAACATCATATTTCTATTAACAAGTTTGCTAGAGATAATTGTGCTTTTGTGAATTTTCACCCTACGTGTTTTTATGTGAAAGATCTAGCAACAGGGTCCACCCTCCTCACCGGTCCGACTAAGAACGGTCTCTATCCTATTCCTGGGTCGGTCTCCTCATTAACTTCTCCTAAAGCTTTCTTTGGTGAGCAAACCAGCCTTCACCAATGGCATAATCGTTTTCATCACCCACTTTTCAAGTGGTTCATTGGGTCCTCTCCAAATTTGGTCCTCCTTTTCAATCTAACAAAGCTTCGGGTGTTTGTCCCTCGTGCCAAGCAGCAAAGAGCCATAGTCTTCCCTTTTAGTCTTCTACTTATGTTTCTTGTTATCCTTTGGACTTAGTATTCAGTGATGTTTGGGATCCTACCCCCATTCTTTCTTTTAATGGTTTTCGTTACTATGTATCATTTCTTGATAATTTTAGTAAATTTTGTTGGGTTTTTCCTATTGTCTCTAAGTCAGATGTGCAGTCTATGTTCTTAAAATTTCAAGCCAATGTTGGACGTCAATTTGAACGCAAAATTAAAATGCTCCAAACAAACGGAGGTGGAGAATTTCGTGCTCTCCTTCCTCACCTTCAAAAATGTGTATTACTCCTCGTATTTCTTGCCTCACACCCATCAACAAAATGGGTCAATTGAGAGAAAACATAGACACATCGTTGAGGTTGGCCTTTCCCTTTTGGCCCATGCATCTATGCCTCAATCCTTTTAGGCTGAAGCTTTTCAAACCGCATCTTTTTTTATCAATCGCATGCCTATGTCACCCCTCCATAACAAATCACCTTTTGAAATTCTCTTTAAAGAGGTACCTAATTATAAACTTCTCAAAGTCTTTGGATGTTTATATTGGCCTTGTATCCGGCCATACAATCGTTCACAAACTCAATTTCCGCTCGGTTCCTTGCATCTTCTTGGGGTATAGTCCTGATAAGTGCTAAATGTTACACATTCAAGCCCCTTAATTCACATATGGTAATCCCTTTGTTTCATTATAATATGATGTTTTGTCTTGTTATTGTGTTTTTCTTGTATTTTGTAGGTTTTGGAAGAAAATAAGTCAATTCTATCAACTCGGGCTTAAAACACATTAATTGTTGCAAAGCTGCTGAGCATTTGACCCTTGTGCACTATTTGGCCATAACTCTTAGCTCAAAACTCAGATTAATGCAAGCTCAAGGGCATTGGAAAGAGGACTCAGAGAGGAACAAATCATTGAGCAAAACGTAAAGTAGATAAGGTTCGCTCGAGCGATTTATCAAGGTGGCTCGAGTGACTTTGCGCGATGAACAGTAACATCGGCAAACCCGATTTGAAAAAAATCCTAAACCTACTCCAACTCGATTTTGGATTTCCTAGGATGTACAAAATTGACTAAGGTTGTTCCTAAACTATAAATACTCCCTAAGTCCTCCAAAACAAACACATAAGCTTGAGGAGAAGAATCAAAGGCTTCAAAGAATGGTTTTCTTAGTTTTTCTTTACTCTTAGGTTTTTCTTTGTTATTTTCTTATGAAGATAGTTTTCATCCGAATTATGTGTAGCTAATACTTTAGTTAGGGCTCGATTGAAGCCCTAATCATGTCTCTTTAAAGTTTCAATTTGTCTTGCTACAATTCATGTTTTGATGCTTAATTGATTTATCTCGGATTTTTGTTCGTTCTTCATATGGGTTATGTATGGGTTTGATTATCTTATGCATATAACATGTGTAGATTGTTATCTAGGTCAATTTGGATGATAGACTCCTAGGCCTAGTAGAGTGACAAAAGAACCAATTGCGGGTTCTTGAAGTAATCAACATGAAAGATCTAAATATACACCATGTTCTAAGTCTTAGTGTGTTTGTTGATCTTCATAGATTTATGCTTTCTTGAGAAACAACTTAGTATACATCCATGCTAAATCCCTCAAGAAAGAAAAGAGATGGAGTATACACCCATGCTTAATCTCGTTGTTTAGGGAGATCAATAGCTTTTGGAGTATACACTCATGCCCTTAGGCTAGCAAACATTGAGTATCTTGACATGATTGTAGCATTGTGCATATTGTGTTCTTAATTGAGTATGATTAGCGGTGGATATCGATGCCCTACCCTTTTATATTATTATTTCAATTCTATCTTTTATCTTGTTTCATTCAAAATATTTTCTTAGGAATTACTTTTTAAACATATTTTACCAATCCTCGTGGGAATGATCTCGTATTTGCCGTCTATACTATCGTTTTGATCTTGTGCACTTGCGAGTAAAACGTGCATTTATTCGCCTAATTATTTAGGTAAATATTTATACAACAAGTCCTTCTCACAAAAGTTATATATGTCGAGCTCTAGACTCTTCTCATACCTATATTTCACATGATGTTATCTTTGATGAGATCACATTTCCCTTTTACAAAAGCCTTTCATTCCCATCTGTGTCGTCCTCTCCCTCTAACACTAGTCACTCCACTTCCATGCCTCTTTCACGTCATTCACCTTGTGCCACTTCTCCTTCTCCGCTACATTTCTCTCATCCATCTAGCACAAGCCCAACCCTAAATTCAACTCCACACTTGGACTCTCCCACATATATCCGAGATATTCCTCCTAACCCTAAATCTTCTCAACCTTCTGACCCCCCCTCTCCGCCCTTGGATGATCCTCCTCCTTGTCACACCCATGTGATGCGTACTCGCTTCCAAAATCATATTAGCAAACCAAAGGAGTTTATGGATGGTACTATTCGCTATCCAATTTCAAGGGCACTAATGGCTACTATTGTTTCTCTGGAAGAGTAGGAACCCACATCATTCTTAGTTGCCTTTAAAAATGCTAAATGGCATGAGGCAATGAATTTGGAGTTCAATGCCCTTCTTTGGAATGGTACATGGCAGTTGGTCCCTCCCACCTCAGGTATGAATCTTGTTGGTTGTAAGTGGGTCTTCAGACTCAAACAGAATGCTAAAGGTGAGATTGAACGACATAAAGCTCATTTGGTTGCCAAGGGCTATCATCAACAGTCTGGTGTGGATTTTGATGTACATTCAGTCCAGTTATTAAACTGACTACAACTCAATTGTTACTTTCCTTAGTTGTGTCCTCCCATTGGTGTATCAAGCAAATTGATATACAAAATGCTTTTTTGCATGGTTTTTTTGACGGAACGTGTGTTTATGCAACAACCACCTGGCTTTATACATCCAAATTATCTAGATCATGTATGTCTTCTGCATAAAGCAATTTATGGGTTGAAACAGGCACCTCGAGCGTGGTTCTCCCGATCGAGCACCAAACTTTTGCAGCTAGGATTCACGACTTCTAAGGCTGGCTCCTCCTTGTTCTTTATTCGGATTCCAACCTACTGTATTTTTATACTCATTTTTGTTGATGCAATTATTTTAACTGGATCTTCTTCCTCTACTATTGATGATCTACTTATCCAACTGTGCATGGAGTTTGCAGTGAAGGACTTCGGTCCTCTTCACTATTTTTTAGGTGTGGAGGTTACTAAGGTACCGAATGGTCTCATGCTTTCTCAACAATGTCATATTATGTCTTTCTTACAAAAAGCTAATATGCTTACTGCTAAGCCCATGACATCTCCCATGTCTTCGGCTCATCAATTGCACAAGTTGGATGGAGATTCCTTTGAAGATCCAAAGTTTATGTCGTAGTGTCGTGCTCATTACAATATCACTCGTTCACTCGTCCTGACATTATGTTTGCTGTTAACAAGGTTTGCCAGTTTATACAGCAACCTACGGTTACTCATTGGACTGCAGTCAAATGGATACTGCGATATTTGAAGGAAACTCTCTCTTATGATCTTCTTATTCAACAGTCTTCTAATACAATTCTCTTAGCATATTCTGATACAGATTGGGCAGGTTGCCCAGATGATAGGAAATCTACTGGTGGTTATTGTATCTATTTGGGCTCCAATTTAATTTCTTGGTCCGCTAAGAAGCAAAACACGGTGTCTCAGTCTAGCATAGAGGCCGAGTACCATGCTATTGCCTCTGCTACAATGGAGCTCACGTGGTTGTCGTCTATCTTAGCCGAAATTGGGGAGATCCCACTATGCATTGAATTCATATGTTAAAAGATGTATAGTTAGATGAGAGATGAATAGTTGTAACCTCTCATTAATTCATATGTTAGAATATGTATAGTTAGATAGAAGATGAAAAGTTGTAACCTTTCATTATTAATGTAGAAGTTGTATGGTTGTATAGTAGTATGAATATCAATATAGAAGATCCCACAATACTCAAGGGAGAAATATTTTGAATTCGCTATTCTTACACAGATTCCGACCAAGTCTCGGCAATGTCCCGACCGAGTCCCGGCGATGTCCCGATCGGGTTCCGGCGATGTCTCGAGCGAGTCCCAGTGATGTCCTAGTTGGGTCCCAGCGATGTCCCTAGCGGGTCTCGAAAATGTCCCGAGTGGGTCCCGGTGATGTTCCGAACAGGTCCCAACGTTGTCCTGACTGGATCCCGGTGATGTCCTAAGCAGGTCCCAACGATGTCTCAAGCGGGTTCCGAAAATGTTTCGAGTGGGTCTCGACGATGTCCTAAGTGAATCCCAACGATGTCCCGGGTGGATCCCGAAGATGTCCTAGGCAGGTCCCAACAATGTCCCGGGCAGGTCCCGGTGATGTCCCGACCGAGTCCCAATGACGTCTTGGGGGTCCTGACAATGTCTCAGGCAGGTCCCAAAAATGTCCCTGACAATGTCCCAAGCGGGTCCCGACCGAGTCTCGGTGACGTCTTGGATAGATCCCAATGATGTCTCGAGCAGGTCCCAAAAATGTCCTGGGTGGGTCTTGAAAACGTTCCGGACGAGTTATGAAAATGTTCCAGGCGAGTCCCAAAAATGTCCCGGGTGGGTCCTGACGATATTCCAGGCGAGTCCAGAAAATGTCTTGGGCAAATCCTAGTGATGTTTGAGGCGGGTCCCAGCGATGTCCCAAGCAGTTCCCGGAGATGTCTCCACCAGGCTCGACGATGTTCTAGACGAGTCCCAGCAATGTCCCAAAAATGTCCTGGGTGGGTCTTGGTGATGTCCCGGACAGGTCCTGGCGATGTCCTGACCGGATCTAAAAAATGTCTAAGGCGAGACATGGCGATGTCCCGAGCAGGTCCTAGTGAGTCCCAACCAGGTCTCAGCAATTTCCCGAGTGGGTCCTGGCAATGTCTCAAGCGGGTCCTGTCGATGTCCTAGGTCGGTCCTGATCGGGTTCTAGCGAGGTCTTGTGGTGTTTTGGCTGTGGTCCGCCAATTTGAAAATGTGACGCTCAAACTCAAAAAATGGTTTATGGTTTTAAAAATGGGAAACTATTTTATGAAAATTAAAGAAGATTTTTCGGTCAAACTGAAAATGGTTTCCATCGACTATTGTTTGTAGCACCACCAAACACCGAAAAATACAAAAAATGATTTCTGAAAATTATTTTACGCCGAAACAAACAGAACCTTTATGATTATTGGATTGTTTCTTCATGTTTTTGTTTTGAGGAAAAAAAAATTGTTTAACAAATGGAGCCTTAATGATTTTTGGCCACAAAAGTTTTCGTATCTACAGACAAATATTTTTGGTTTGATAGTGTATATGTTCAGTGATGAATATAAATTAGTCATAATACGTGGCTTTTCGTGATGAACAAATCAACGACAAAGACTTTCATCGCCGATATTGAATTATTCGTGACAACAAGTGATTTGAAAATGTTGCCTCGTCGCTTAATGTCTATATCTTTAGCGGCAAACTTATATTCGTCACTGATACATGAGTTTGCAGGGACGAACACACTCAAAAATTCTAATGACGAACATGACACGAAAATAGCGGGTTTGGGTTTAGGATTACCGGGTTAACGAGTCAACCCGTTTAGTTAACGGGTCAACCCGCGGGTCAGCTGGTTAACCCGTCGGACCCGTTTATTTTAATTAAAAAAAAAAAAAAACTAACCAAAAATGCTAAAACCAACCCGCTAACCCGTTTATTTTTCTTAAAAAAAACTTAAAAGGCTAAAACTAAAAGATAAGTTGGATAACAACTAGATAACCTCTTCGGAATAGAACAAAAAAAAAAAATTGGATAAGCTCTCTCTCTTCTTGCGCAGGACACTTGTTTCTTCTTTCTTGTACAACTTGTCTCACAGCTCTCGCCTCTCAGTGCTCTCACCTTAGCGCTACGTACAATTCTTATGCGCATCTTCGTTTACTGTCTCGAAATTTACTGATTACTGTCTCTTTCTTATTTTTGAAGGAAAAATCAAATTCTTCTTCGTTTTCTTTGGACTTATTTTACAGCTTTTGCCCTCAAGCACTCAGCTCAACAATCTCTCTCTGATCTCCCTCTGTTTCTCACGGCTTCTCTGAGTCTCTCTCGATCTCTCCGTTGTAAATCTCCGGCAGTATCTCTCTCCGTCTCGCCGTCTTGCCATCGTCTCAGCTCGTCCGGCACTCTGCTCCATTGCATCCCTCTCTCTCTCACGACCATCTCCATTTCTCCAGCTCTCTCTCTCACAACCATCTCTGACTCTCTCTCTCACGGCCATCTCCGGCTCTCTCTCTCACGGCCATCTCCAAACTCCGGCTCTCTCTCTTCTCTCTCTATTCTAGATCTAGGGTTTTCTCTTTGAATTAAGCAGATCTGAAAGCCTTTCAGATCTGCTTAATTCGGGTCGGTCGGGTAAATCCAACCCGGACCCGGTTCGACCCGGCAATTAACGGGTTGCCGGGTCGTACCGTGTTGACCCGTTAAAATGGCGGGTCGTGTCCGAGTCTACCCTTAACGGGTTGGCAGGTCAAGCGAGTCAACCCGAACCCAACTCGCCAACCCGTTTTGACACTCCTAGTTTGCAGGGACGAACACGCTAAAAAATTCTAATGACGAACCATGTTCACCAGGAAAGGAATGCCCGATTTTGTTGTAGTGAGGCGAACAGTCCAACGACACATACTAACCACCTGGCCCATGCTTACTGATTAGGTTTATTTGGTTTGTCATTTTAAATTGTACAATATATAAATGTAATTTTTAAAAATATAGTTAAATGATTTGGCTTTAAAATTACAGTTTAGACTATAAAGTTATGTGTTCTCAAAAAAAATATCATTTTGCTTGCAATTTGAAAACACAAATTTTTACGTTTTTTATATCGTAATTTTTAAAAATCGTAATATCAAACGATTTATTTTTTGCGATTTAATTTAAAATTATATTTTTTGTTTATGAAATTGCAATGATAAACGCACTCTTAGACACCTTTTCCTACATTGAATTATGAAAAAAATGCTTTTCATCTATTTCTTTTTATATTGTTTTCAAATTTACTATTAAATCTATAAGATTCACAAAAATCTAACAATAAATTTGAAAATGAATAAATAAGATAATGCTAAAAAATGGAGAAATATCATTTCTCTAGAATTATTGGAGCATGGCGTTAATGATTGAAATCATGAGCTCTACAACATAACACGAATGTCTTTAGGCGACACTTTGTCAAAACGAAGAGAAACACTTTTCTCCCTTAAAGCATTCTTAGCAGTTTTTTTGTCATTTTTTCTAAATTTAAAAAATCAAACTACTTTTTATTTTTCTATACAAATACACCCCACAATAAATTTTCTATAACTTTTCCTATATCATTAAAATAACATTTTTTCCTTCTACTTTTTTATTTTATTTTTCCCTTAAACTGTTGTCTTCTCTCTCTCGTCCCCGTCTTCTTTCTCTCTGTCTATGTCGTTTGCATCTCTCACTCAGACCAATCAAGAAGCTTTTCAGACTAAAAATACACACACTCCATTTCATAAACGAGGAGATAGAAGATTTAGAAGAGAACCCAAAAGAATTTGAAAAGATTCACACAAAACCAGGAGAGAAGATTTAGAAGAGAACCCAAAAGAATTTGAAACAGACCAAAAATGAACCCATCTCCTTTTTCGTGTGCATCTGTCACACATAGCAACAGAGAGATGAGGAAGGAAAAAAAAAGAAGAGAGAGATGAAAAAAAAAAGAAACTAGAAAAATTTGAAGATTTAGAAGAGAATCCAAAAGATTAGAAGAGAATTAAAAGAGAACCCAAAAGAATTTGAAACAGACCGAAAATGAACCCATCTCCATTTCCGTATGCATCTGTCTCACATAGCAACAGAGAGATGAGGAAGGAAAAAAAGAAAAAAAAAAAAGAAAAAAGAAATAAAGAGAGAGATGAGGAAGAAAACGTGTTGCTTGGAACAAAGAAGAAATCTCTCTTCTCTTCTCTGTTTGATAGGAATATCATCGATCGTGTTCGCTGCTTGGAACAAAGAAGAAGAAGAAGCAGCAAAGAGATGAAACCTGCATAGAGAGTCGTGAGAGGAAAGAATATTTTTATGATTATAATAAAACATTGGGAAGCTGAGTTGCATCGTAGCTTTCCAAGGTTTAGGAAACATATAAGGCATATGTTGTGGATGATTTTTTGTGATTCTTTTGACATTTTTTTTAAATTTAAGAAAAAAATAAGATATAAGATATCTGCTGTGAATGTTCTTATTTATTTGATATTCACTTATTTTTTTTTGAACAATAAAGATCTAAGAGAGTACTTTTATTAAGATTACTATATTAATTATCATTGAGTTGCTAGTGCCTTCATATTCTCATCGTATCAACGACCCAGGAAAAACATATGTTAAATTAAGAGAAATGTTACAGCATTTACCAATATCCTTCTCTCATCCTTCTATTTTTCAAAATTACTATTGGTACATATGGAAACCACAAATTCAATGATAATTTTGAGAAATAGAAGGATGAGAGAAGGACAACAGAATGAAATGTAACATTTCTCTTAAATTAATCTCTCTAAAGTTTGAGACGGTGACAAATAACTCTAATGTTTTTAGGCATGTTTACCAAATAACTCTTTTATACAATTTTTGACATTTTGTTCCGACCCATCATTATGAAATTATAAATTTGTTAAAAATTAGGAAAAAGTCTTTATACCTATCAAACTATCATTCAATTGACAATGTTTCCTAAAAATAATAAAAATTATAGAGGTTCCTCCAATGACAAAAATATCCTTAATAAAATAATAATTAAAAAAATGAAAAAAAAAAAAAAAAATACCTATTCTTTTTTTTTTTTTTTTTCAATTTATAGGGATATTTTGTCTTATTAAAAAATTTTGGAATCATTTTTGTCTTTTTGTTAGCTTTGAGAGATATTGACAATTTTTTGATAGTTTGAAAAAAAATTATTAATTGAGTAGAGTATGTAAACTTTCCCCTATAAATTATAAAATAAAAATAACAAACAAAAAAAATTGGGTTGACATGGGTGGCAGTTAGATGAGGTGGTTGAATTAACCTAAGGTCTTGCGGTGTTCAACAACTACAGTATAGTACTCCAATTTTTTATTTGGCTTTTTATTTTTATTTTTATAATTTTTAAAAATAAATTTATAATTTCATAATTATCGGTCCGAGAAAAATGGCAACAATTTGTACAACAAACTTTACCAAGCACATAGAACAGCCAGCCCGGCCCATACGTGACAAATCCAAAACGAGTAGCTCAAGCGATAAACCCAGAGCAAGAAACACAAACCTCCACGGCAAGCACCCATTTGAGACCCAAACCTCTATCCACTAACAAAACCCATTCCTAATCGGCAAAAATACCCTCACATCTTAAATTTCTATTCCGACTTATGAATCGTTTGATATTGCGTTTTTAAATTGTAGATAAGAGGGTATTTTTTGAAAATGTATATTTTTAAAAGTTAAACTGTATTTTAAATGTTAAATTACGATTTTGTCAAACGTTTAACTATATTTTTAAAATTTACGTTTTCAAATCGCACATTTTAAAATCACTATTTTTAAATGGACAAAAATTAGCTACAAACCAGTTTCTAGCTATTAACTACAAATCAGTTTATTATAATGACAAATGTCTTTACACATGTAAAAGACACATGTCAATTTTAATAAAATTTAACGGTGTGAACTCTATTAAGTCTCCTTAAACTTTGTAAAGTTTTTTTTTTCTTTTTAACGCTTACAGAAAATCTCATAACGTTTACAGTAAATTCTCATACACCCATATTTTCGTTTGTATTGTATTGTAATTAAATATCTCATCGTTTGCATTATTTGCTCAGTATATGTAGAATACTCATGACCATTACACCCGTTATGAAGTCACAAATATATATATATATAGTATAATACTAATAAGAATAAAAAAGAAGTCACAAGTTTTTTTTTAATCTCGATTTGTCTTTTGCTAGGTAAGTTATAGGTCATGAGAACCCTATAAAGCTTGACTTTTTGGCTTATAAAATTAAGTAATTGCATCCCATTTTTACAAGTTGTATGTGCACTTTTTCTTGATTTTAAAGGCAGCCGCCAGTAATTGCTCCTTAAATATCAACTCACAAGTGAGAAAAAGACAGAAAAAAAGAAGCAAACGTTATAGGAATACCACGAACCTGTGATTTCGCAAGCTGCTCTCTTTCTCTTCACTTTTTGTTATTCGTCTTAGAAAATCCGGAACCTATTGTTCCTATGTATGAGATACGGCTGGTTTGAGAGGTAAATTAATATTGGGTTAAAAGAAGAAGAAATGTTAAAAAGAAAATAAACTTAACAGAATTCATACTATTAAATTTTATTAAAATTTACACGTGTCTCTCATATGTTTAAAGACACTTATCATTATATTAGACTGATTTATAACTAATAATTACAAATTAATTTATAGCTAATTTCTGTCCTTTTTAAATTATACTTTTTACGATTGCAAACCTAAACGAGCCATTAGATGAGGTCAAAAGTATAAATTAACTACTTAATTCCTAGTTCCTATCTCTTACCTTTAGAACTTTCTTTCTTAAAAAACACTTTTAGCCAAATTTCTTACTGCATCAAACTTTATCAAATATATATATATAAACAAAAATACATTAAAACAAACAAAGGTGAAGTTTAATTACTCATATGACATATCAAACAACATAAAAGTTGATTAAAAAAAGCAAATAACAAATAATTACTTACAGGGATGGGGGAGCTGTCTTCCAAAACTGGCGCTTGTAAGTCCCAATGTGCAGTAGACGAACTTAAAGAAGTAAAGCAATACGCCTATACCCAAACATAATGGCCCCTTTCTTCCTCTTATTACTAACGTTTCCATCAATTGATTAAATTTTTTCACCGACCATGTCCTTTTTCCAATTGAAGGGATGTGTACTATTTGTCAGAGTAGGTGAAAGATAATTACCACGTAAAAACAAACTGCAGTTAAAAATTACTGAGCATTTATCTTTTTTCAGCATCCTCACTATTACCATTTGGATTCGGTATTTCTGGATTGAGTCCTGATATACATCAGTCTAGGCTGATGCTACAGTGCATCGGCCTGGGCTGTGCTCTACAATTACTCTTCTGGATTTGTGTCTTGCACAAATACGAAGAGGTGAAATTTGTGATTAATTAATTCAGCCTCATTTATGAGGATGAAAATACTTGGTGCGGAAATAACACTATCCAGTCTCCAATCAACTCATGCTTGTTTGTGAGGATTGCAATAAACAGCTGTCGCATATGCCCCATATTTTAATCAATCAAAGGTTACCTTTGTTCCTCCACCCCCAACATACAATGATGAAAAATATGCATACCGTTAAAATAATTAGAGAATATAAAAAAGAACTGGATAGTATATATTTTTATGTGTTTGTAACTGTGTACAGAAGGGCCTATTTATAGTTAAATAGGGCCAGGTAACTAGAAAATACAATCAAAAAATTAATAGACAATATTACAGAATCAAATCAAACCTATACAAGGAAATACGGTAACAGTAATTCTGATAATTACAAAATATTAGGGAATTACGGTGAGTATCAGAATATATTCAGAATATATTATAACATCCCCCCTCAAACTCAAGGTGGTAATGTAGAAGCCAACTTGAGTTTGGAAACAAGAGCACGGAAGCGTCCAGGTGGATGTGCTTTGGTAAACACATCAGCCAACTGATCAGCGAAAGCAACAGGACAAAGATGAAGAGTTCCCTGCAAAAGATGATGGCGCACAAAATGACAGTCTATCTCAATGTGTTTAGTGCGCTCGTGAAAAACATCGTTATACGCAATCTGAATCACACTTCGGTTGTCACAGAATATAGGAGAGCTAGAAGTCTGAGAAGCACCCATATTATGGAAGAGCTATTGTAGCCAAAGGAGCTCAGAAGTGGTGTCAGCAAGGGCACGGTACTCAACTTCAGTACTAGAGCGGGCAACAACAGATTGTTTCTTGCTACGCTAAGAGATGAGGGAATCGCCGAGAAGAAAACAATAACCAGTTGTGGAACGACGATCGGTAGGGTCACCTGCCCAGTCAGCATCTGAATACACATGTAAGTCTAATGATGAGTGAGAAGAGAAATGCAAACCATGAAACAATGTGCCCTTCAGGTAGCGAAGTATGCGAAGAACAGCAGCACACACATATGAACAGAGCGAGGTCGGTCATAACTGACTGACAAGATGAACCGCATAAGGCAAGATCGTCTCGTTACAGTAAGGTAATAAGGCTCCCAACCTAACGTCTATAGAGAGTGAATCTGGAAGTAACTCCACCATCAGTGGCGC
>FXXK01001734.1:3425-14354 GCA_900184695.1 Betula pendula | reverse complement strand
AATTTCTGTCTATAAATTAACGAAAATCTTCATCAATACCTTTAAAAAGTTGATGCATGTCCCTATATTTCATTAAAAAAAAATAGAAAACTAAAAATTAAAAAATTTTGAAAAAAAAAGAAGGAGAGTTGGCTTTGTCACCCCCATCGTCCATGGGGTTGTTTGATTACCTAAGAGCCTTAGGGTGGTTCAACCACTCATATTTGACCTTGAGGTGGTTTCAACCACCAAGGCAATATAGGGTGATCCGACCACAAGGCTCAAAGAAAAAAGAAAAGAAAAGGGAATTGGCCCTTTCGGTGTGGTTCATCCACCTTTGACCAGTCCCATCCCAGGCCAAACAGAGATGGCTCAACCTTGGAGGTGGTTTCGGCCACCCCCTTTTTATTCTTTTGGGAGGTTGAACTACCCTCATACTCAGTGATGGAGGGAGGGGGGAACGGTAGGGGCCCTAGCCCCCTCCCAACAAACAAAAAAAATAAAATTTCAAGCTTAATTTTTATTTTTACAAGCCAAATTCCATACCCAATTTTTTTTTTGGCCCTATCTTATAATTTTTATTTTTTTGTTTTGGCCCATACCCATATTATCTCCTAGCTCCATCCCTGCTCATACTGGCCATTGACAGTGGTAGAGTCACCTTTTTTTTTTAATAAATTTTTTAATTTTCTAATTTAATTACTAATTTTTTTAGCTTTATATTTTAATGATGTATAGGCACATGTGCCATTTTTTAAAGTTATTGACATGAATTTCAGTTAATTTATATAGTTGAACAAAAATATTATCTCTAAATAAAATACCATATACTTTCAAATTCAAACATAAATGAAAAAAAGTAAAATAAAATTCTTAAATTTAGGGTCAAAGCTATTTAATCCAAAATAAAGACATTAATTACATGCTCCACTATGTACCAACCAGCTGTCATCACATGGATTGTCTCATCAGCACGTAGCTTTTCGGCCATAAAAGAAGTCAAGAACCGACAGTAACTAATGACGCTGCAGATGAATCTCAGTCAAATATGGGTGTAAAAAGTCGCTTTTCAGCCTTAAAAGAAGTCGGTAATTTTTTTTTTTTATAATTGTTATACATAAATTGAATTATTTCTCAGAATGGCTCAAGAACCGAAAGTAACTGATGGCGCTGGAGAGGCATCGACTAGTCATATGGGTATAAAAAAAATTAAGTTTTATTTTTAATTATTCAGATTTAATTTTATTCTCCTTCTTTTTAATTAATAATTTGAAATTAAATCTAAACTATTAAAAAATTAAACGGATCTAAGCCAAATTCGTACAGTATTAGGTCCCTAGTTAATTTGTGCTAAGGTGGGTGGGTGAGTTGACACTTCAGACTTCAGAAGACAAGACATTATATTATACAATAAAAGTACTAAACCTTCAGCTACTGGCCTTACTCTTCTTTTCTTTTCTTTTTCTGCTTTTTTTTTTTTCCTCACATGCTACCTATCTTAATGGCGCGTGAATCTATATCAAATGTGACTCTGATTGGTCTACGAAACGTTAATATATATAGAAAAATGTTCCTTCGCATTTTTTCAATATTCTCTCACACTCTCCCCCAAAAAAAAAATATATATATATCACTACTTAGGGTCGTAATTTTTTTTGCGTCACGTAACATAGCAACAATAATTATCACTATTTTATGGGTAATTGACTCTAATTAGCGTCTTTTGCAAAGAAGGACAATAAATGTGAACCCTAAATGTCTCTTGCATTCTCTTAATTTATCCTTATATCATTTTAATTAAAAATGATAATTTCAAAGGTAAACTGAATATAAGTATACCATACCAACTGAAAATGTTAAAAGAATTTAAAATAACAGTTCTCATCTATATAATATATTACTCAAAATCAACCCAATTAGCTTGCAAATGGTGCATCTTTTAGCTTTAGGAAAGTCACAAGATGGATTTGACAGTACCCAAACTATTCATTTTAATTGTGTCTTTGACTCTTTATCCTAGGAATTTGGATAATAGGAATTTGACCTTTATGTTTAAGAAAATGAACTCCAAATCCTTATCATAGACAAAGTTTGATTAGATAGGTAATTGATTCATGTAAGAATTCTAAATCTTTTCTTATGAGCAAATTTTGTTTAAAATAAAATAAAATAAAAAAGAATAAAAAGTACATATTGACAATTTGTAATTTTGTCTTCGTTTTGCATTTTTTTATATAGGAAACAATAACAATTTAATAATAGTTTAAGGAGACATTATCATAATTGAATGTTTAAAAAAAAATATTGTCAAATTAAATAGTAATTTAAGAAGGAAATTTTTTTTGGCAAGTAATGGAAAAGAAACATTAGTTTGCAACCAAATGGCATTTATAAGCTGCTAAAGCCAATACTCAATTAAGCACTACAGCATTGATAATTAGGGAAAAAAAAAAATAGCACTACAGCTAACGAGGCATTTTAGGAAATTAGAGCAAATTCTTGTAGAAACATGCTTGATGCGCGTCGGTGAAACTAGCACGTTGTCGTGAACCACAATTCAGCCAACTTGGCCAATGCAACACGTGAGGACCTCACTTTTACGGCTGCCACAGCAGCTTCTCTCATGCCTGAAATCCTCTCCCTCACCTCTTTCCCTGCTTCCGAGTCCATTAACTCCCTCACTCGCTTCTCCAACTCGGCCGCACTCACCAACCCGTCTTCCGACTCGTTCACCGCCAATGCCACCTTCAATTCCTTCACCAAAACCGACTTGCTCATTTTTTGCTCCGCATATAATGGCCAAGCAACCATCGGAACGCTGCCACACACCGCTTCAAGCACTGAGTTCCACCCGCAGTGAGTCACGAACCCGCCTACCGAGCCGTGGCTCAGTATCTCCACCTGTGGAGCCCATTGCTTCAACACAAAGCCCCTATCCTTGGTCCTTTCCAAGAAACCGTTTGGCAATAACTCATCCAAATTTGGGTCTTTGTTGTTATCTGGTGGTGGATTTCTCACCACCCACAGGAACCTCTGGCCACTGTTTTCTAATCCTTCTGCCATTTCTCTCAACTGTCTCGCCGAAAACAATCCCATGCTTCCAAAACACAGAAAAATAACGCTTTGACTCGGTTGCGAGTTAAGCCAATTCAAACACTCGTGTTGATCATCTCCAACTTGATTGCTGCTTGAAATCAAAGGTCCAATATAGAATATTGGCGAGGTTGGGCCGTCTGGAACACATAGCCCATCTGATAATGCCTTGACAGCTTTTCTCTCCAGCAGCTCGAACGTGTTCACTATAAGTCCATTTGATTTGGCCATGTGCCTTGCGTTGTTCAAGAAATACTCATAAACTTTAGAACTGCGATCTGAAATAGCTTCCGCCATGTCTGAAGCCGTGACAGAAGGTACGCCTGGAATATCAAGAAGCATATGATTGAGATCTTTAAAGCTTTTATCCAGGTTTTTATGGAGAGTGGGGAAATACAGAAAGGCAGCTAGAGTGCTTGCGCTACCGGTGAAGAAATAGTAAGTAGGGATGCTAAGGCTTGCGGCCACTTCGAAAGCAGCGTCGCAGAAGAAATCAATGACAAAGGCTTTGAGTTTGGATGTCTGGGAGATGGTTTGGAGGGTTTGGTGGACATTTGGGTTGTTGAGGCGTGGGAATAAGTACAATAGTTCTACAGGGCAAGGAGTGGAAGGGACGTCGGAGATGGGGGGAAGATGGAGGAAGGTGATCGATGGGGTGGTGGCTTTCACGGCGGCTATGTATTGGGCGGTAGAGCTGGCTATGTATTGGGCGGTGGAGGCAGAATCTGTGTTTGGTGTGTTTAAGATGAGGATTGTGATGGAGAAAGAAGGGTGATGTTTCAGTATGAGCTTCCCAAGCTCTACCATGGAGATTAGGTGGCCTATGCCTGGAGAGGGGTAAAGAACTATCACCTCCTCCATGTTCACAGAGAAGAAAAGAAAAAAGGGTGGGTGATGGGTTCCTGTTTGGAACAATATGAGCAGTCTGTATTGTATTTAAACAGGATGTCGGTACTTGGTAATGATATTTAACATTTTTGAACTCAGTGACCAAAAAAAGTTGGCTGAGTAAAAAAATTACAGTAGTTTTTTCAACTATCCACATTTAATTCTAAATTTTTTATAGGAAATAAAAAAAGTAAAATCAAAATTGAAGGTTGAAAAAACTACAGTAGAGCACAATGCTGTACTTTGAACATAAAACGTGTTCATTTTATATAGGATAACTTTAGCTTATTTTTGGATTGTCACTTATTTTATAATATTTTTTAAAATTTAAAATTTTTTAGTTTAGTATATTAAAATTTTTAATTTTTGATTCCATTCGAATTTTTTGTTAGATCTTAACGAATGAGTGTCAAAATTTTTAAAACACCCCTCATTGTTTTAAGAAAAAAAAATCGCTAAGAATTTAGACATTAATAAAAATTTAACGAATTTTACAAAAAATACATATGCCTGAATTTTTGTTACTACTTACTATTTCTTCACCTCGAGCGCAAGCGCTCTAACTGCCTTTCTATATCTCCCCACTCTCCATAGAAACCAGGATAAAAGCTTTAAAGAGTCTCAATCATATGCTTGTTGATATTCCAGGCTTACCGTCTACCGGCTTCAGACATGCCGAAAAATATGTCAGATCGTAGTTCTAAAGTGTACGAGTTTTTCTTAAACACAGCCACCCACATGGCCAAATCAAAACGGGATTATTGTAAATACGTTTGACCTGCTCGAAAGTAAAGCTATTTTGGAGCAATATCGGATGGGGCTATGTGTGCCGGATGGACCAACTCCGCCAATATTCTGTATTGGACCTTTGATTTCAAGCAGCAATCAAGATGGAGAAATCAGCATGAGTGTTTTAATTGGCTAAACTCGCAACCGAAGTCAAAGCGTCGTGTTTTCTGTCTTTTGGAA
Organism: Betula pendula; assembly: GCA_900184695.1. NCBI lineage: Eukaryota > Viridiplantae > Streptophyta > Magnoliopsida > Fagales > Betulaceae > Betula > Betula pendula. The sequence continues at coordinate 9,425 of FXXK01001734.1, read as the reverse complement.
GCATGGGATTGTTTTCGGCGAAACAGTTGCAAGAAATAGCCGTCGGATTAGAAAACAGTGGCAAAGGTTCTTGTGGGTAGTGAGAAATCCACCGCCAGATAACGACAAAGAGCCAAATTGGATGAATTGTTGCCAAACGGTTTCTTGGAAAGGACCAAGGGAGAGAGAGTTTTGTGGTGAAGCAATGGGCTCCACAGGTGGAGATACTGAGTCACGGCTCGGTAGGTGGTTCGTGACTCACTGTGGGTGGAACTCGGTGCTTGAAGCGGTGAGTAGCGGCATGCCGATGGTTGGGTGGCCTTTGTATGCAGGAGCAAAAGGCTGACCAGGGGTATGTGTTGGTGAAGGAATTGAAGGTGGCAGTGGCAGTGAACGGAGTCGGGAGGACGGATTTGTGAGTGCGGCCGAGTTGGAGAAAGCGAGTGAGGGAGTTAATGGTCTCGAAAGCGGGCAAAGAGGTGAGAGGAGAGATTTCAGCATGAGAGACGCTGCTCTGGCAGCCGTGGAAGGAGGGAGGGTCCGCTCATATTGCATTTGCCAAGTTGGCTGAGTCAGGGTCACGAGAACGTGCTAATTACACTTGCTTCATATTTAAAAAAAGAGGATATTAAGCAGCTTTTTCTAATAATTTGTTTGGAGGTATATTCATATAAAGATAATGCTTTGGAGGTCGAGTAATATTTCCTTTTAAAAAAGTTATCCCATTTAGTTATTGTGATTGTGATATCAAATTAATAGATACTATCTGTCAACATTAACTACATAAACATGCACAAAAAAAATGGATCTGGCTTTATACACGGCACACATTCTAGATGCTAGTCTGGGAAGCCGACCGTCTTTTGGGGCAAAGCTTTTATCCTCCGCATATCTGCGGTACTTCAACCAAAGGCTGAGTTTCAGCCTTTGGTTTTTAACCCAAAAGACAGCTGATTTTTTAACCCAAAAAATCAGCATCAAGTTCTTTGTACGAAAAACAAGAGCTAATCAAAGAATAAAAATATAATTGTTGAGTGGCTGGTAGCAGAAAAAAATTACTAAAACTGAATCCGTTATGAAAAGATAAGAAAATGTTTAATTCAGATTCTCCATAAAAAAAATCTTTAATTCCCCCACACATCCAATTGCAGTTGAATCGTTTGATGAGTGCTAGTGCTGATTTTTTTCTTTCCCAACTCACAATTTTCGTCGCTCTGATTTACCCACTTCTTTCTCCCCCACCTCCCCTTTTTTTTTTCCCTTATTCTGAAGCGTTTTTTCTTGGCAGCAGAGCACTTCAACGTTAGCATTAAACTTTCTCTATGTTTTGTTTGATGGAATTAAACCCGCAATTTAAAGAATTTTGGTTACATATGTCTTTTAGGTTAAAAAAAACAAAACAAAGGCTAAATCTTCAGCCTTGGTTGATACAGCAGATATGCGGAGGATAATAAGCTTGCCAGGCAAAAGACGGTCGGCTCCCTAGACTAGCATCATGAATTGGTGCCGTGTAGGTAATTCTATTTTTGTAATTACGCGTTTGTTTGTACTTGTTTATGAAAATGATTTTTTTTTTTTTTTTAAGACGTGAACATCCTGTTGGTTGTCATCTAATATTGGCCATCTTTATTATTCGGAGTATATGCTCCATTTGATGCATCAAGTCACATTCATTTGACATTGCTTCTTTATCTTACCAATAGTTTTCCTTATGGAAATGTTAATTACTACAAATGAAGTCCTAATCGTAGTCTTGTAGATCAAAGACTCTATTCAGATAATTATATCAATTACTTTTTTTTTTTTAAATTTTTTTTTAATAATAATCTTGGCAATTCTCATTAAAGAATCAAGAAGAAACATCTTCCTCAGTAAATCATAAATAAAAACAGAAAAATTCTCCATCAACATGTCCACTGGACTGATTAATAGCGGCCTTTGAAAATCGATTGTTGCCCTGCTTTCATTATCTTAATTCCTTTTTATGTGTCCCACCACGAGCATGACTTTTTTTAAGATAATTGGTATATCAAAAGACTGTTGCAGGCATATGCAGTGACGTTCCCTTTTCGTTGTTATCAAGGCAAAATTAATAATAAAAAAAAAAAGGCATATGCAAGTAAGCAAAATGAAATATTTTTATATTTTTAAGAAATGTTAAGATATTTATCACAATTTTTTTTTCTTTCATTTTTTAATTCTTATCATCATCATTAGATCAGTAAATTCTATATATGAACTTCACGTAAATTTATAAATTTATTAATAATAATGAAAATTAAAAATGAGAGAAAAATAAATAGTAAATGCCTTAACATTTTACTTTTTATTTTATATAGAAAATTTACAAAAGACTTTGCAAGCAATATACAGTGACGCAAAACGGATATATTTCATTTTATATAAAATTTATAGGAGAAAATTTAATCCTTCAGTCTATTCAATTTAACAGATCTATTCAAACGGCTTATATTATGAAAAGCCAAGGCTTGGAAACCCAATTTGGTGCAGGTCTTTCGTATGAAACTCCTACGCAAATAAAACTATTCAATTATTTTAACGAAGTAACAATTTTTTATGCCTTTGAGATTCGACCGTCTTTCGCAGTTAGCAAAAGGTATAAAATGAACACCTGAATACGCTCAAAAGCTCGAGCGCTGATACAGTTCTTTTCCCTGCAACTTTCAAATCGTCCGTAGTTTCTATACACAGAGGCGGAGGAAGTTAACAAAAACAAAAAACAAAAAACAAAAAATAAAAAGAAGTTTGAATTGCAAAGATGGTTAAAAAATGGGCGTGAAAATGAGTTCAAGCATTCTCCTTGTGGAATTCACTTGCGTTAAGTATTTTGAATTGTCATAGGCATGTATGATCGTATTATGAGGTACGTCTCGTAAAGTCTTCTCTTAGCTTGATTGAATTTATGTTTTATTAAGATAGTTTAATAAGAAAGATTTTGTAAGGGTGTATAACTGGTTGCGGTTACGGTTATTTCTTAATAACTGCAACCAGAATTCCCGATTATTTAATTTTAGAAAACCGCAACTATAATCGATCAGTTGTAGTTGCGATTACTAATAAAATATGAAAAATGACATAAGAATAACCCATAAAATTAATAGAAAAAAATAAATAAAACATAAAAATAATACATAAGGCTGAATTTACATAAATTTTAAATTATATATATATATATATAAACCCGTTACCCGGTTATTAACCGGTTTTTCTAAAACCTATAACTGATAACCGCAACCAGTCTAAGCAATTATCCGGTTATGGTTATTTTCGATTTTTTGATTTCTCAATTATTTGGTTAATAACCGTCCTACTTGTATACTCTTAAGATCTTAATTGACTTGGATGATGTGATTTTTAAAGCTGTATGAAGTTAATATTCAACAAGCTTATTCTTTTAGATCAATAGAATAAGTAATATATATCATTAATCTTTCTAATAAAAGCAAGGATAGATCTCTTTTCTATTAGGAGGGTAAATGTGGGCGGATAATAACCGACAACATTTGCTATCTGCATATGAGGATAACAAAAATCACTATCGGTATATGCACATACCCTTTATATTAAATATTTAACATATACTATACAATTTATTAACCGCACTTTGTAATTTATTATTATATATGTTTGAGTTTTTTTGGCTAAACCAATCATGAGATGTTTGTATTCTCTTTATTATTTTTAAGTTTGAATGTGAAATAGATATGAATTTCATCTAAAATAAAAATACTAAGGCTTAAAATAAAACTAAAACAGGCATAAAATACTAAAAAGAATTACAAATTATTTTTAAAATTATTTAAAATATGTCTAAATAAAGACCCAAAGAAAAAAAGAAGAAGCCAATTACTCTAAATATTGATAATGAATAATAACAACAATAACCGCACATATTTAAATACTTAGACGTAATAATCACATTATACATATGCAAATGCTAATATAATGGCGTATGCAATTACGGCTCTACTTTCTAGGCCCGAGTTTTGGATGCGAAGAGTTTTGTTTGAATGTGAAGGCCGGAGAGCAATGTGTGATTAATATTAGAGCTTGATATCGTGGAAAAAATTATGTCAAAATCATTAAGAAAGTTGGGGAGGGAAAGGCTTCTCTTTTGTCACGGCAAAATTTATGGAAAAATGTTTAAAGAAGTTGAAAAAATGTTTAAACTACTGACGAAGTCATAATCGTACTCTTGTAGATCAAAGACTTTTTTAGATAATTGTGGATCAAATACTTTGCAAGCATATGCAGTGACGCAAAACGATATATTTTATTTTATATGGAAAGAAGGTGGGTATAGAAAATTTAATCCTTCAGTCCATTCAATTTAACACATCTATTCAAACGGATTATATTATAAAAAGCCAAGGCTATGAAATATGAAATCCAATTGGCCGGTGCACAATCTTTCGTATGAAACTCCTATATACCCACATAAAATTATTCCATTATTTAACAAGGTAATAATATTTTATATTAAATCTAATCTGTTCGGTGCAAATTTTTTCATAAATCAACAAAAATTGAGCTGTGTAAAAATTTTATAGTTTTATATTATGTTTATCTGTATTTTATGTTATTATCTAAAAACTTTATATTTTAAATTTATTATCAATAAAAAATGACACATTCACACTAAACAATATATATATATATATATATTTCGCACCTTTGAATCTACCGTATTTAATTTGCTTGGAAAAGACAAAAATGAACACATTTCTTTCTTCCCAACTTCAATCTCCTATTTATACACAGGCGTATCAATTAAGGAAGCTAACATCCTGTGAACATGGACGAGGTGATAGTCCTATACCCCTCTCCAGGCAGAGGCCACCTAAACGCCATGGTAGAGCTTGGCAAGGTCATAGTCAACCATCACCCTTCTTTCTCCATCACAATCCTCATCTTAGACACACAAAACAGGCATAATGCCTCCACCGCTCAATACGCGGCCAGCTCTACCGCCCAATACATGGCCGCCGTGAAAGCCACCACCCCATCGATCACCTTCCACAATCTCCCCCCCGTCTCCGTCGGTCTTTCCACTTCTGCTGCCTATGAGTCAGGCTTCTTACTCCCACGCCTCAACAACCCAAATCTCCACCATGCCCTTCAAGCCATCTCCCAGACCTCCAAACTCAAAGCCTTTGTCATTGATTTCTTCTGCGATGCTGCTTTCGAAGTGGCCGCAAGCCTTAGCATCCCTACTTACTATTTCTTCACCTCGAGCGCAAGCGCTCTAACTGCCTTTCTATATCTCCCCACTCTCCATAAAAACCTGGATAAAAGCTTTAAAGATCTCAATCATATGCTTGTTGATATTCCAGGCTTACCGTCTATCCCGGCTTCAGACCTACCGAAAAATTTGTCAGATCGTAGTTCTAAAGTGTATGAGTTTTTCTTAAACACAGCCACCCACATGGCCAAATCAAACGGGATTATTGTAAATACGTTTGACCTGCTCGAAAGTAAAGCTATTGGGGCAATATCGGATGGGCTATGTGTGCCGGATGGACCAACTCCGCCAATATTCTGTATTGGACCTTTGATTTCAAGCAGCAATCAAGATGGAGAAAATCAGCATGAGTGTTTTAATTGGCTTAACTCGCAACCAAGTCAAAGCGTCGTGTTTTTGTCTTTTGGAAGCATGGGATTGTTTTCGGCGAAACAGTTGCAAGAAATAGCCATCGGATTAGAAAACAGTGGCCAAAGGTTCTTGTGGGTAGTGAGAAATCCACCGCCAGATAACGACAAAGAGCCAAATTTGGATGAATTGTTGCCAAACGGTTTCTTGGAAAGGACCAAGGAGAGAGGTTTTGTGGTGAAGCAATGGGCTCCACAGGTGGAGATACTGAGTCACGGCTCGGTAGGTGGATTCGTGAGTCACTGTGGGTGGAACTCGGTGCTCGAAGCGGTGAGTAGCGGCATGCCGATGGTTGGGTGGCCTTTGTATGCGGAGCAAAGGCTGACCAGGGTAGTGTTGGTGAAGGAATT